>JALRMF010000143.1:0-111800 GCA_026120015.1 Dendrostoma leiphaemia | reverse complement strand
AAAAAGGATAGTAGTATAAGAAAATAAGAGAATGTTGTTTTGCGTTTGTTTTATAATTATTAGTTTATTTATATATATTTTTTATAGATTTCAAAGTTCTCTAATAAAAATAATTATTTTTATATATTTATAATAGTTAGTCTTTTATTCTACTTTAAACCTTATAATAAATAGGGTTAATAAAGCAATTAAAAGGATAATTAATTAAAAGAAAAAAATTTATCTAGCATATAACGCAGTCTTTATAGGCGGTATTGTTAAATGGGCTTCCTTGTATATATACGTATCAAGTGTAAACAAATAACATAATAAGGTAGAGACGAAATTGTATTTAGCTCTACCTCGTACGAAGGAAAGGAGACAAAGTCTCCTGCTTTGTACGGAAGATTTATATATGCATTTTAAATACATATAACACGCGTGCCTAATCCTAGTCTGCCAGACCACCTTGGTAGTTAGCATTGGCATCTTTACCAGCCCTCATATAAAGCCGCAATGCTATTTATTCCAACACTAGCATCTTTTCTTTTGCGGCTTATATAATTATATATATAGAAACTATAGAGAAAGGACTATAATTCTTATAAAGGAAATGCATTGTAGACCTTATATTATTTTAGCAGTTAAATGCTAAAAAAAGTAATTATATTTATAAAGATTGTTAAAGACCTCGCTTTCCAGTAATCATCCGTATATAATATATTACATATAATTAAGTTTTTTACCTTTTAAGTAACTCTCTATACGAAAGAAATTATATATAGCCCTTATTGCCTCTTGAGTCATAAACTTCCTCTTAGTAAATCATAGACACTTGCTTATCAACATTTAAAGTAATTTACACTTTTAGCTATATACAAGGCATAAAAGACCTCGTTCCCAACTTAGCCTTTAGTCCTCTCTCTCTCTTTTTTTCCTTTACTAACAACCAACTTTCAACCATACGTAGTCTTCTATCCTTTTCCCTTTTACATATATTACCATTAACCTTTTAACTTGCATAGACATTTTATATATAAGCAAATAAACAAAAATTTAATTACTATAGCAGCTTCTACCCCTATTGCAAACATTTTAACCCAGCCGATCTTTTATATAACCTTCCTAAGTATAAACGCTAGCTATTAAGCCTTTATTATATACTTAGGCTTTAATGCCTAATTTTATGCCAATGCCCTTAGCCTTTATAAAAATATACATAGCATATTGTCGTTTTCTCCCATTATACGTTTGCAAACTAACAAAACATAAAACTAAAAATTAGCCCTAGCCAACTTGCCTATAGCTAACGTATAAGTTAAGGTAAGCATTAATTAAAAATATATATCCCTAGCTTTTGCTAAGATTATATAACAAAATTTATATTTCACTACACTATAAGTTTATCTTTTGTTTTTATCTCTATACAAAAAATTAATATTATTTAGCATTATTGCCAGCGTTGGCCACCGTGCAAACGTTAATTATAGTTATATATACAGAAACCTAAACTCCTCTGCCAACCTTTTTAACAATTATATGCGCATAGCAGGGTATTAGCACAGCGCCTACGCTAACTATATCTAGTGCTTATATGCTATTTAATGTTAAATAATAGGTTATATGGTAGAAATATTAAGGATATCTAATAGTCGTTAATAAAAAAGAATTTCTTAATAGCTTATATAAGATAATATAGGTAGAAGAATAAAAACTTTTACTTTGCATAAAACATATTTTATCCAACTATGATTGTCATTTCTCCCTATCCTATCAGTTAACGTATCCTTTAATCTGTATAATAAGTTAATTTATTAAGATTAAAATATCAAGAGCAATATTAAGTTTACCCTTCATATACGCATCCGCTAGATTATCGCTGCTATTAATCCACTGGACCTTTAAAATCTCTCTCCTCTTATATAACTCTTAAAGAGTTATAATGTTAATTATTAGTCATTTTTCCTATATTGTTCCAAGCTTAATTAAGCAGTTGTATACAAAGTAGGAGTCTATACAAATTACTAATGGGATTTAAAAAAGGTTTAGCCGATTAATAATCTTTCTTAAGGTTATATATAGGGCAATTCCAATATTAAATCTATTTATTATTTTATATAGCTTACTAGCCAGTATGCTCCTAATAACCTTTTTACATTTAAAGGAATTCCAATATATAATATTCTTTTAAAGAGTTAAATTGTGCTTTATACAATTTATCTCTTTATTAAGCACAATAATAAATCTTAGCTAAGAAGAAAGGTCTTAGTTATTAGCAAATAATCCGTTAGTAAAAACAAACAATTTTGCATAAGATATATTAAGAGAAATATACCTTAGATTTCTTTGTATATTGTCTATTTACCACTAGATTCTCTTATTTAAAAATATAATATTTTCCTTTTTAGGTATGTAAACCTAAGCTGCGATAAATAAGTTGTATAAAGCCTTTAGCTGTAAAATTAATAAAATATATACTGCTTGTGTGCGCTAAGAAATATATTGCTAAGCTGCGTCTTCTGTATAATAGTTAATAAGCTAAAGGTTGTTAGCCTGGCCTTTTTATACAAGGATAATATTCTTGCTATTTAACTTAATTTAGCCGTTATTAAACTCTAATAGATTATTGTATAACAAGGTTGCCTTAGGCTTTGTGCAATAGCCCTCTTTCTTTATCTTGTCTTCCTTACAGCATAAAAAGCTCTTTATACTAAAGCTAAACGTATCATTAATTTATAAAGCAGTAATTCTAAATTTATGCAGACCTTCCTTAGACATTAACAAACATAAATTATACGTTAAAATATCCATATTCAAATTCTTTATATAATATATATAGTACGTCTTATACTAATATAAACTAAACTCTGCTAATTTATATAAAGGCTTTTAAATCTAAAGAATAATGCCCTTAGAATACTTATCTTAAAGTTCCTTAGAAAGAAATGCTAAAATAACTTATGCAAGATTATTATAGCTTTATATATACGCCTAAGTAATATCCCACATCTCTCTATATATATTAAAGTCCTTTATTAATATAAAGCTTAGTATAAAGATAAATCGCTAGCTTATCTGCTAAATTATTAGTGCTTAAGTTAAAACCCTATCCTTCCCATCATCTTCATACCCTTAGACAACCAGCCTACTCTTTTTATACAAGCATATTATCTTGCCCTTAATCTCTTATACCAATTAAGTCTTAAAGATTTATTTATTTTAATAAACGTAAGAGTTATGTTAGATTATCTTAAAAATACTTTGTGCAATTAGATTATTAACCTTTATAGCATTAAATTCTTTAAACAAAGCGCTTAAAGTTATAATAACATTATTCTTTTTAAGCTTAATAGCCAATATATAATTATTCTTCTCCTTTTATATAAGGTAGGTCTTTATATAAATAGCCTTAAATAGTTATTTTCTTTAATATATTCTCTAAGTAAGGTAAACTATTGCATAAGTTTTCTTTTATAGTTGCCCTTTGTGATAAACTATTAAAGGTTTTTATACAGCAAAAGCAACTTTACTATTGCTATTGCTAATATCGTCTTCTAAGAGCGAATAATATAGTTTTATGTGCGTATATTTAAACTTTGCCAGTCTATTAGTCATATTAAGAACTATATCTTATCTTTTATACGCCTAAATCTCATATAAGCCTTGCTACCCTTGCCTCTCCCTCTACACTAACACTTTGCTGCAAAGTAGTAAATTTTAAACTATATATAGCTAAAATCTATTCCTAGTATTAATTACATAATTAATCTCTACCTAAGCATAGATTTTTTATAGTTTATCTATAGCCCTAAAAACTGCTTTTGCATAAGCAACTTAGTTAGATAATAGTAGCAAATTGTAATTAATCTATAGGTAGGCGCCGAAAACAAGTAGCATTAGTATAAGGCCACTTAGTCCAGCTATATTGTTTAAAGCTTTAAAAGCTATCTAAAGAATTATACGCTTATTAGTATTATGACTAATTTTCTTCTTAAAGATATCGTACGCTCTTTTTAATAATATATAAGCTTTTTCCACCTTGCCGACTATCTAATATGCCTTGATTAATACCTCTTTATATATATATTCTACGATTCGTATATATCTTTTAAACTTTCAAAACGCAAAATTTATTCTAGCATTGTATGTAATAACGTTTAAAAATCCAAAATATATAAAGATCCAATATTTACATAAAGTATTTTATATACTTTGTACATTTTTTTTATCTAGGAACTCTTTAGCCTAGTATAAAGTCAAGGCATTGATAATATAAAGAATATTGCTATTAGCAAAATATACAATATCTATAAAAATTTTATAATTAAAATCATAGCTATCCCTTAAAAAAAACTTAAATCTTTATAATAACTATTTATGCGTTTAGCAATAATAGCAAAACTTTTAAATTTATTCCAAAGTTAAATAGTCTATATTGTGTGTCCTAGTATTTTTTAGCAATTAATATAACTTATTTATATAAGCATAACCAAATTACCAATATAATTATTAAAGTTTATGCTCTAAAAGAAATATAGCCGATTCCACCTTTAATAAATTAAAAAATAAATATCCCTACTTCTATACAATAAGAATAAAAACTTTATCATCTCTTTATACAATAATATTCATTATATTATCAAAATATATACTTAGACAATCTATATTTTTAAGAGATAATAAAAATAAAGTGCTGGTGTTTAGCATATAATATATAACTTTTCTTAATAGGCTTTATTTTACTATAATGCTAATTGCACAAAGGGATTCTTTTCCTCCAAATTTAAATAAATAAGATATTGTCTCTTAAATAATCTTTGTACATAAGTCTTTCCTTATATATACAAGGGCTTAAGCCTTGCTAATAGTCAATAGCTTAGATGCTCTAGTATCTTACAGCTCTCTTTAATACTTATGCAAATATTAATTCTCTAAAATAAATAATATTGGTTTTAGTGGTTTGTATAATAAATTATATATGCTGAGCCCTATTATGCAATAAATAAATAAAGTAGAAAGCAGATAGCCCACAGCCCTTTATCTATCCTCCTTAGATTTTAAATTATATGCACTTAAGCAATTAGATTTATCGCCTTTATAGTTCTAAACATAGGCAAGTATATTATCCTTTGATAGTAGCTTAATGCCAGCATTTTTACACAAAGTAAAATACCTTATATAAGACCTTGCATGCTTCTTTAGCGTATAATTTATTAACTAATATCCCTCTTTCTTACATATAAAATATTTCTTATTTATATAATTAAAAGGTTTTTAATTAAAAAAGTTCTCTTGTGCAGCAGGCGCAAATTTAAGTTGCGCCTTTCATTTTAGGTTAAGTAACTTTTAAAAGCTACTTTTGATATATATATAATCTATTAGATACTAAGAGACATACAAATCAATCTTTGTTAAAAGAATCAATAGTTCCCTCTCAAATGCCAACTTAATAACTGCACGCATATTTAAAAATAGCCTTTTACATATAGGCTTTTGCTAAACAAGGGCTATCTTAAGCTTTGATACACTATGGCATACTTTCTCTACTGTTATATAAAGCTAGATCTTGCCTTAATACCCAGCTTCTAATGCTTATTATATAAGCTACATCTTATTTAGCAAAATCTTTAGCATATCTGCTAATATTTTATCTAAATTCTTCTTTTTTAGTTATATAAAGGTTAAGCTGCTTTAGTTAGCCTAATACTAGCTATAATTAACATAATAATTAAAGTAAGTGTTAATTATGCAATAAATATTATATTAAATCTTATTAGGGCTAATATAGTTAAGATAAAACTAGAGCATATAATCTAAGAGAATATATAATTATATAGCATAGTATTCCTACTTGTTGATTCTAAGCTATCTACATATAGAGATGAAAATTCTTACTTTATTATACAAAATATTATACAGCTTCCTAGTATAGTTTAGGTTTCTTTGCTATACTTTTGCAAAAGCTTAGACTTAGCTTAATAGATATATATTATTTTATATGCACCTTAAGGATAGCAACTTAAAAGGATCGTATCCCGAGTTTATAAGGGGAATTAAAGGAATTTATATAAAAAAGCTATGGTTTTTATAAATAAACTATCGTTTTAGTAGAATTATGCTATTCTCTTTATTATATAAACAAGGTTCTTAGTTCTAATTCTTAGGAATTGTGCAGTCTTTCTAACGAGGCATTGCATAAGCTATTCTTAAAAGTGCTGCTTCCTTTGTTTATTTATATTTTTTATGCAAAGCTCTCTAATTATATAAGTCTCTTTAGTGTTTTTATTGATTTTGCCGCTAAATTTAAGAATTATATATTTATTTTCCTTTTAAACCTAATAAGTCTTTAAACTAATGAAAGGCTTATCGTGCAGGCTATTAAAGAGCAAAGCTTATAGGTATTAATCGTATGAGAGTTTATTATACAAGAGTCGTTAAAGCCCTAGTATTTGTATAAGATTATTGGGCAACAAAGTTATAACTAAAAAAATATATAAGCTAGCTATCTAGTATATTAATCCATTCCTCAGAAAAAACATATCCCTAAAACTAAAGAATATCTCAAAATGCACGTTTAAAGGTCTATATACCTTATTTAAACTAATAAATTATTTAGCCTGCAAAATCTTCTTTATATAATTATACAATCTTATCTAAAGATAAAAGACCTTTATATTTAAAGATAAGTTAGCTAATATATATATTAATTTCCTTTAAATTTAATAGCTAGGTAATGTTAGGAACTTTATTCTAATAGCTATATAAAGTGCTTATTTTCTATGCTGCTAAGAATATTAAGCTGCCCTTTGCCATTTCTTTATATAAAAAAAAGTCTTTATCATTGTCTTTAGGTTATTTTTAGCGTTCTTAAGGTTGCTAACGCCCTTAAAGTTGTTATTTTTACTCATTTCCAAGCTTATATACACCAACAGCTGCAGATAAGTTATTTAGATTTAAAACACTTATTATTAAAGCATAATTATACACTGCATATAATCTTTAGTTTGTATAAAAGTTTTAAATAATCTTTTAGCCTCTGCCTTTTTACAAAAAGAGATCTATATACGCCTTCTATTATATAATCCGCTAATAACTTATTTAGCTCAATAAACATAGAGGATAAAATCAAGCATAATAATACTACTATGCACTATTATACGCTTAAAAGCATTTATTATCTCGTTACTTTTACTAATCTATGCTTGCTAGCCATAAACACTAATTAGTGTTAAATAGGCTTTTTTATATATATATATATCAAGTGTAAACAAATAACATAATAGGGTAAAAACAAAATTATATTTAGCTCTACCTTATACAAAGGAAAAGAAACAAAGTCTCCTGCCTCGTACAAAAGATTTATATACGCATTTCAGGCACATGTAATACGCGTGCCTGGTCCTAGTCTGCCAAACCACCCTGGTAGTCGGCATCGGCATCTCCACCAACCCTCGTACAAAGCCACAATGCCATTTATTCCAACAGGTATTTACTAATGTAAATGCCTGCTAATCCTAATATAAAAATCAGTTCCCTATAGGCTTAGCCCTCTAAGCTGCCGCAGACTAGATATATAACCTTTTTTTTTTCTCCTGCTTTGTAAAAAAATGGCCCAAAAGGTTTTTACCTATAAGGCTTTCTTGCAGTTGTACTAAAGCTCTTTTAACTTTGCTACCCTTTTAACTAGGTAAATAAGCTAAATTACTATTGCTTAAGCCGCTTTTTAGGCTGCTTTTTAAGCTAGTAAATAGGTTTTTTAAAGAGTAATTATAAAGACTCTTTAAAACTTAAAAAAGATTACTTAGTAGCTTAGGAAATTTAGTAAAGTTTATTATAATAATTAATAAATAAAGAGGATAATAGTATAAGAAAATAAAAGAATATTATTTTGCGTTTATTTTATAATTATTAGTTTATTTATATATATTTTTTATAGATTTGAAAGTTTTTTAATAAAAATAATTATTTTTATATATTTATAATAATTAGCCCTTTGTTTTACTTTAAACCTTACAATAAATAGAGTTAATAAAGCAATTAAAAGGGTAGTTAATTAAAAAGAAATAAATAAATCTGTCTAGCGTATAACACAGTCTTTATAGGCGGCATTCACTAACGTAAATGCCCGCTAGTCCTAATATAGAAATCGGTTCCCCGTGGGCTTGGCCCTCCGGGCCGCCGCGGACCGGATACACATCCCCAAGCCAAAATGTAAACTCGCTCTATGATAACCCTGTGACTTGAAAACGATTGACGACGCCGATTGACGACGCACAGGTACCTAAGTAGGCAGGTCCAGGTAGTGTGGCAGGCCAGACCACAACATCCACCTAGGTAGGTTCATACCTCACGGAAAGGGCAGGACGAACTGGGCAGTATCAACAGAAAATTTCCGTGCAGTTCAGTAAATGTGAGGCTCGATGAACATCTTTGTTCAAGGTCGAGTTCTCACTCCAAGGAAATGTGAGGTTCTTGATGGACGTCTGGTGAGCGTGGTGCAGGATGGTGAACTTACGTAAGCTTGTGCCATTGCTGGCCTGGCCGCCCTGGCGTACGAATTTTGGCTGTCAGGCTGCGCACGTGGGAGCGCGATACAGGCCCCACCCATTCAACCCCTGCCAGTTTTGCTTGCATGCAGCCCGCCAGGCAACCAAACGCGCTCCGCCCAGCTTTTTATAATTGACCAACGCGCTTGCCTTGTTCATGGTGATCCGATCTGACCTTTGATCCTTCACTTCTGCACTCACACTTCTTCTCTCTTGAGTCCGTCACAGCACACTGTCATATCTTGGACTTGCCGCATGCAAAGACGCCAGACACTTTCCCCCGCTTTGTCGCCCTCCATCGTCATCTGACCGTAAACACCCCACGGCTGCTCTGACGGGCAACGCCGTTCTCTGACGCCATGTCGCGTATCGACGGCTTGCAAGTCCAGGGCATCCGGGCCTTCCATCCAGACCACCGTGAAGCTATCAGCCTCTATACACCGCTAACACTCATCGTCGGATACAACGGCTCTGGCAAGACCACCATCATCGAATGCCTCAAGTACGCCACCACTGGTGAACTGCCGCCCAACAGCAAAGGCGGTGCCTTTATTCATGATCCGAAGGTAGTACCATCCGATCCGCCTCCTGGCGATTGCTGCCCACATGTTCTGACAGCGGATGGATCTCTAGCTATACATTGATAAAACTGTGTTCGCCAATGTCGGTCTCAAGTTCACCTCACTCAATGGAACCCAGCACAATCTCCAGCGCCGGCTTCAAGTCACTCTGAACAAGGCCGGCAACCGCACATTCAAGACCCTTGAGTGCAGCTGGAAAGAAGATGGAGAAGAGAGACACACATCTTCTAAGAGGACGGCCGCTGTTGACGAAGAGATCAGCACCGAGCTCGGTGTGTCTCCGGCCGTCCTGGACTCCGTCATCTTCTGTCACCAAGACGAGTCCCTTTGGCCCATGAGCGAGCCGTCAGCTCTCAAGAAGAAATTCGACGAGATCTTTGAGGCCCAAAAATACACCAAGGCCATCGAGCAGCTCAAGGTCGTCCGGAAAAAGCAAGGCGAGTCCTTGCGCATTGCTCAAGCAGACTTGAAGCAGCAGGAGAATGAAAAGAGAGCAGCTGCCGAGAACAGTCGTCAGATTTCAAGCTTGACTGAAGCTCTAGAGAACCTGGTCATCAAGGAGAAGGAGCTGAAAGACAAGATCCAGACTGCACGCCAGAACTCGAAGTCAAAACGAGAAGAGTCAAACCAGTTCTACAGCATCCTGGTCGACCTGAAGAATGTGCAGGACCAATACAAGTGGAGACAAGGTACCGTGAAGGAACTCCGCGACTCCATCGACATGATGTCCGAGGGCGACGACGCGCTCAAGAGTGCTCTTGATGAGTACGAGTCCCGACTAGAGAGACTGAGGGGGCTCGTCGACGAGGACACTGCTCAATACTACGGTCTTGAGGAGGAGGTCAACGGTACGCGAGCGGGCTTGAACAACAACTTGGCCGAGAAGGGTCGCCTGGAGTCGGACAAAGAGAAGTACGAACGTCAGCTGCAGACGCGTGTCGAAATGATACAGCAGGCTGCGACGAAGCACGGCATACGAGGTTTCAACCACGACCTCGACGATGAGCAAGTGCACGCCTTCAACACCAAGATCCAGGCGATGTTCAACACCAAAAGGAAGGAGCACGAGAAACTTGAGAACGAGCTTGCTAGGACCGCAGATGAGGCAGGAGGCAAGATATCTGATCTCGAGGGGAAGAAGAGCTCGTTGGGTTCCGAACGAGCTCATGCAAAGCAAAAGAGGACCGAGAATGACCGCAAGGTCAAGCGGCTACAGACTGAGGCTGACTCTGTTGAGTGCGACGAAGGTCATGTCATCATTCTGGAGAAGAACCAGTTGGCCCTGGAAGAGCGTTGCCAGAACGCTCAGAGTGACGTCGACAACAGCGCCTGGGACGGCAAGATACAGACCGCCCGGAGTGAGCTGAATGAACTTGAGCAGAAGAATGAGGAGCTTAACACTGAGCTCGTCAACTGCACCCGATTGTCCAGCGAACGTGCCCAATTGGACCTTCGGAAGAAGGAAACGAAAGAACGCGAAAGCAATCTCGAGAGTCTGGTGGGCACTTATAGCGGGCGAATTTCGCAACTACTGAAGCGCGACTTCAACATCGACTCCGTTGGGTCTGACTACAAGACGGTTGTTAATGAGCAGGCTGCTATTGTCAAGAAGGCAAAGGCGAACTGCGATGCCTTGCAAAAAGAGCTGGACCAGCACGAATTCGAGCTGGCCGATGCGCGCAAGCGCCAGACATCCTCTCAAGAAAGCAAGGCCAAGTACGAGCATTCCATCATGAAGGTGCTTCAGAGCGTATCAGAAGCACCGGAGGCGGTCACCGTTGAGGACTTCAACAAGGAGATCGATGCATTCGAGGAGGCCAAGTTCGAGGCGGAAAAGGACCTGGCACTTTTTGACGAGATGAAGAAGTACTACACCGACGCGCAGACGGTATTGACCACCAGGAACAAGTGCCATCTGTGTGACCGTCCTTTCGATGACGATCGAACCAAGTCGAAACTGCTGAAGAAGATCGCAAAAGGCCTCAGCGATAAAGAGAAGGAAACCATACAGCAGGATTTTGACGACGCCAGTGACAAGCTTGCTCAAGTCACAGCAGTGCGTTCCGACTACGACGCTCTCTTGAGACTTAAGAGCGAGTCGACGAGGCTGAAGAGGAATCTCGACGAAGCGCAAGAGCGCAGGGACGAGAAGCTTCACCAGCTGGAGACTGCCGCAGATGAGCACAGCAAGGTGGCCGAGCTACTGGATGAGATCGAGTCCGTGTCCAGGAGCGTCTCCGAAATCACTCAACTGCATGTCAGTATCCAGGAGGCAAAGGGGCAGATCGGAAGACTGCAGTCTCAGTCGCAGATGAGTGGCACAGGTCGCAGCACCGACGAAATCCAGCATGCTCAATCGGTCAACTTGAACGCCATGAGAGAGCTCAAGAAGAACCTGGAGCATATGACCCGTGAACGTCAGCGGAACCTCGACTTGATCAAGAATCTCCAGCTTGAGCGCAGCCAGAACGAAAACAAACTGAGCCAGGCGCGGCGACAAATGGACAGAAAGGCGTCGCTTTCGAGGGAGATCAAGGCACTCAGGGACGACAATCAGAAACAGGAGGAGATGGTGTCCAATATCGACCAGGAACTCAAGACTCTCCAGCCTCAAATCGATGCTGCCAGAGGCCAGCGTGATGCCGAGCTCGAGAGGGGCCGCGAGAAGGCTAGACATGTCGCCGGAGAGCGAGACACCGTTGCACACACCCTCAGTACGCTGAGAATGATCGAAGACGACATTCAAGACTACACGGACCGTGGCAAAGCATCCTCTCTTGCCTCGGTCGAGCGAGCCATCCAAAACCTTCAGCAGCAGCATGACCGTCTGAAATCCGAAATGACCGATCTAATGAAGCGCATCAACAGTCAAAAGGGAGAGCTGGATCAAGGCGACCGGAGGAAGAAGAACATCAATGACAACTTGAGGTACCGCGAGCACTGCCGAGTTCTCGATAGCCTCGATGTGAAGATCAAAGACCTCGAGTCTCACAACGCAGAAGAGGACTACAACAGACTTGTGGAAGAGGCTCAAGACTACGAAGACCAGGTGAGCACTCTGACCGCTCGTATCAACAAGATCCATGGAGAGAGCGGTGCCAAGGACGAGGCCCTGAAGGAGAGGTTGCACACTCATCAGAGCCTCTACGAAGGGGTGGAGGAGAAGTACAAGGAGACCAAGCTCAAGGTGGACACCAAGAGGTTCGCCATTGACGACATAGCGACCTATAGCACCGCCGTTGACAAGGCGATCATGCAATTCCACGCGTTGAAGATGGAGGAGGTGAACCGCATCGCAGGCGAGCTGTGGCGCGCCACATATCAAGGTACCGATATCGATACCATCGCGATTCGCTCCGAAAACGAGAACCCGACCACCAACTCAAGCTCCACGCGCCGCTCCTACAACTACCGTGTCACCATGGTCAAGCAGGACACGGAGATGGACATGCGCGGCCGCTGCTCAGCTGGCCAGAAGGTTTTGGCGTCCATCATCATCCGCCTCGCACTCGCCGAGTCCTTTGGTGTCAACTGCGGCCTCATCGCCCTGGACGAACCCACCACCAATCTGGACAGCGACAATATTCGGTCGTTGGCTGTGAGCTTGCACGGGATCATCAAGGCCCGCCAGGCACAGGCAAACTTCCAGCTGATCGTCATCACACATGACGAGGAGTTCTTGCGCCACATGCGGTGCAATGACTTTTGTGACAAGTTCTACCGCGTCAAGCGAGATGAGAACCAGTGCAGTGTCATCAAGAAGGAGGACATTTCGATGATTTCGGAGTATTGATGGTACCAAGCTGATATGATACACACCATATGGATAGGGACATGATGGGCGTTCTGGCGTGACGAGCGCCTACCTGACTGGCGTTCTGCTGGCGTTCAATGCGACGGAAGACCTTGCTGATTCGGGAGATATTTCATCCATTTGGCAGCATCTGACTTGCTTAGCATGCGAATCGCACGATGACAACTAGACTGATTACTATTCACCATAATGGACATGAGATCAAGAAGCTGCCGAACCATCTGTTTGACTTGTGCCCATGCCATGGTCCATAAATGAAGGTTGCACCAGCTAGACTGTCACGGCCGCGCACGAGATGAGCGCTTCACCTCCCGCCCTTCGCAGTGCAGCAATACTGCTCTACGTCCCAGCCTGGCTATTCCTGCCTTGTCATTTATGCTCAGCCTTGCAACTTTTCAGACAGCCTTTTACTTGTCTGCGAGCCTTGTGGATTGGCTATCTTTTGCCGTGATTTCGACCTCAGCCTTGCGTACCTTTGTCAGCCTTGCGTCTCTGAAGCCTAGCCTTGTGTAAACGATAGCCTCCCCAAAGCCTTGTTGCGCTGGTGCAAGACGCGAGTGGCTGCTTCTGAAGCCTTGTCTTGGTCCTATTCATCAATTCCACTTTCGCCGGACGTGCCTCTCAGAGTCTGGCATGTACCGGTAGGTAGTTGCTGCTGAATGGGTTGCTGTGGCGGCTCATGATGTCGAGCCAGCAGTTGTCCGGTGTGCTTGCAGTGGTGCACGCCTGGCCACCTACAGTCGAGGTCACAATTGGCTCATGTTCACAAAGTTCGGCAATCTTGCAAGTCATTTCAAACACCGTCTGAATGCTCACTACGATCATGCAAGTCATGGAACCCGATCCCGTTCGAACTCCTCCTGTCTTTCCATAAGATTTGATCGCACATACGCCCCATGCAGTACATACAGCCCATGGCCCCCCTACTACTCGCTACCCGAGCCACCGCGATGTACATCGCATTTTCACGGCGCATGCTCGCGCCGTTGGTCATCGTCGAAGGGGCTGCTCGCACCCTCACTGTCGCTCGACTCACTCGAAGTCGGACTCGAGTGGAAAGGCAAGACCAACACCCATCCGTCCTCGGCATCCCTCTAGTCTGCCGGCTCGGTGGTAGTTTGGACTTCGTCATCATCCTTCGGCTCCTCGGTAGCAGCGGCCTCTCCCTTGTGCTCAGCTGTGTCGGCCGAGGCTGGGTCGGGCTCCGTGTTAGCAGCTTCGGCGGGTTGGTCCGTGAGGTCGATATCTCCCTCGTCATCCTTCTTCGGACCGGCTTCTTCTGCATCGCCTTCAGCGTCGGGGTGTGAGACTGCTGCCGCCCCTGCCTCGGCGTCCTCGGCGGGCTCTGCTGGAGGCGAGACTTCGCCAGCGGCATTCTTGTCCGTCTCCGGCGAAGCCTTCAGCCTCTTCGACTCGAGCTCGTCAAGATCGTCCTCGGCCTCGCGTTTCCCGGGCGACGGACTCGGTAACGCTGACATGGTGGCAGATGAAGGCTCGGTATCCATATCTTCGGATGGGTGGGCGTTTTCTGGCTTCGCCTCATTGGCTTTGTCTCCTGTGTCTGCAGGTTCTCCGGTCTGCTTCTCCTCAGCCTTGTCGCCCTCAACCTCACCCGGGCCCGCAGTCGTTGCCGCATCGGCCGCGGCCGCTTCAGGCTCGGTCGACGCTGGTGTCAGTATGACGGCGTCGTCACTGCTGTCGGACCGTGCAGTGGCGTCGCCCTCGGCAGGAGGCTCTTGAGCCTCGTGCTTGCGGCCCACGGCGGCCTCGACATCAATGTCGTGCACCGCGACGTTCCCCGCGCTGCTGATGCTGAACGTAGATGAGGACGGCGTCTGCGGGCCCATATCCGCCGCGCCTATGAGATCCGGACCGCGAGCGTGCGGTGCTTCCTCCTCGTCTGGCATGTCCTCGTCAGACTTGTCACTGGTGGCGTCCCGGGCAACCCCGCTCTCGTCTGCGGCCTCCCCGTCTGCTGCTGCAGCGCCGGCTTCCCCTCCGCCCATCGGCGTGTCGTTCTCGGCGTCCGCGGTGGCGGCTGTGGACGACCCACCGCCCGCAGATGACGAGCTGACCACCACGGGGCCCGACCTCGCGAGCTGGCTGACGGGGACCACGCCCGCCCTCTGTTCCTGGCGGATGAGCTCGCCCTGCGTGATGACCCTCTGCTGCTGCGCCGCGCTCATCGACGAGATGCCGTTGATGGACACGGTCACAGTCTCGATGCTCCCCATGCCGTTCGGCCCGTCGATCGTCTCGGTGCTCTCCGTCCGCACCTGCGGCTCAAACTGACGACCACCACCACTACCACCGCCACTACTACCACTCTGGCCCCGTCCACCCGACTGGGACGGAGAGGATGCCGACGGCGACGGCGAGCCCTGGTTCGCAGGCACGGCGGTGGCTCCGCTGCCGAGAGGCGACGGCCCGCCGTCCGAGCCCAGCGTCGAGGACTCGCCCGACTCACTGCCCGCATCGCCGCCGTTCGCAGAGCGTCGAGCGAGCCATGGGATGGGCGTCAGCAGCGCGCCGCCGAGGGCCTCGTCGCTGCCGATGGGCGCGCCGTTGCTGCTGCTCGCGCTGGCCCAGACCGCGGCCGAGGACGAGGAAGAGGAAGGGGCGGCGGAGTCGGGCTCGCCGCCGTTTTCTTCTCCTCGTGGCTGCTGCTGCTGCTGCTGCTGGCCGTCGACGACGCCGTTGATGGACATGTGTGACATGTCGGGGATCGCGGGCGGGAGCGGGTAGATGTTGTTGCCGCTGGTGACGTGGACGACCCGGTCGACGGCGTGCAGGTAGGAGGGGAGAGAGCGGTAGTGCCGGCGGGGCTCGAGGACGAGCTCGGACAGCCGCTGGATGGTGTGGGGCGGGTACGTGTGGAAGGTCTCGTTGAGGACGCCGGTGATCTCGGCAAGCATGGCTGTTATCTGCGGTGGGAGGGCGCCCGGGTCGAGCTCGACGGCTGGTGGTGGTGGTGCCGGGGCCGGCGGAGGTGGAGCCGGCGGGTCGGAGGAGGGTTCTTGGTCTGCCGGGGCAGGGGCGGGCGCGGCATTCTCCTTGTTGGTCTCCTGGGAGGAGGCTGCGGAGCTATTCCCGCTGCTGTTGACACTGGCGGCGGGCTCGTTCTCGTCGTTGGTGGATGGGGGCTCGGCTGCGTCTGAGGACGGTGGCAACGGCGCGAGGAAGCGTGGTTCTGGAGGTTGGGGAGGAGCGGTCGTGTTGTGCTGGGGAATACGCGGGATGGGAAAGTCGTTGTGTGCGATCTGGATCAGATCATGTTAGCAGTGATCAAGAGCCGGTGGACAGCGACTTCAACGTGCCTTCTCGATACGCGACACAACCGTGGTGAGCAGAAGCGGCCATGTCGAGCTGCGAATTCCGTCACCTGTCAGCGCAAGTCCAGGCGAAAGATGAGCCGCTCGCAATTGTCCGTCTTACTAGTCCATGGTGCCGCCCGCGGCCAGCCTGCGCAGGGCATCGTCATCACCGCTCTCGATCTCCATCATAGCTGCCATCTCTGGTTGGGGGGTGGAGGGGCGGGGGGCCAGACGACGGGCGGCGAGATGGCGTCGCGGGTTTCGCCTCGCGATGGCGATGGCGATACGAAAAGTTGACCTGGAGCCGCGCGGGACTGATTCAGCGTCGCGGTCTTAGCGGCTCCCAAATCCCACAGCGGGACGTGCGTTATTGCAGCCGCTAGCCGGCAGTGGGTTTTAGCGCCGTCCCCAAGCTTCTGGAGGCGGGACGCGATTCAACCCCAGGTTCTTGGGGGAACGCGAGATCCACTGAATCTTCAACGACGCCCAACCGCAGATGATGATGACAGTGCAGGCGTCCAGTACAACACGCCAATTCGTCCCTGGAAGTGGAGGCGGTATTGGCTTCATCCCTCTGTTCAGTGCAGTCTCGATTATGTGCAAAAGCCGGTAAAAACCTCATCGCCAATCGTACCCAATTGTACACAATCGTGCTCTTCAAGTGCCTCTTCAAATCTACCGCTCCAGTTTGGTAGAGATTACCTAAGTAGGTAATGAGTACTATACTAGAGAAGACGACTTGTCACCAATTCATGCTGAGCCATACGCGTTATGAAGAGGAGAGACGCCATGTTTGTTTGCTGAAGGCTAAACTCAGCTCGTGAGAGTTTTTGGAGCATCGTAGGGGGAACGATGTCCCGCGGGTCTTGTTCGCCGAATGCACACATGTGTACATACGTCCACTCCAGCGACGTGGGAAAAGAGGACTGCCTGCCTGCGTATGAGGTCACCCACACGTGCAGACTTAATTGAGCCTCATATCGGTAGGCAGTCTTCAGGGTGTTATCGAAGTGATGGGTAAGACGGTGAGAAGCCCCCACGTCTTGCCTTGGTCTGTTTCGATGCCTTAACAAGATTCGATCGACTGAGCACGAACAGTCACGGATATCGCCTCCTTTGCTTCATATTGAATCAGAAACAAGCGAGATCATTGTACTATGTACGTCTGCTATTGGTAATTCTCTCAAAGAAATATTTACCGCAGATCGTACGCAGGCGCCATGTGAAGTGAAGTTAGTAATTCGCGTCCAACACCATTGGCTCCTTGACTGTCAAGTATAGAACAGGTGGATTATGCGCCTGCCTTGGCTCGGCTTTCAGCATCTATGCCTTCGCATGAGGTCGACGTCGTCGGCTCGGGGAGTTTATGGGGCCACACCATCACATGGGAATGATGCGCTGTCTACAAGGATGTCTACATATAAATAGCGAAATATTGGCTCGGACACACATACCGAGAGAATGCACGGCATGAATCGGCTGTCGTGAAGGTGAATAACACTCCCAGGCTTGAACTGATCAGCGTCGACAGTGGTGGATCCCACTACTGCAGCCCGCTGTCATGATCAACGGCCATGCAGGCTCGTGTGGTTGAAGCGCGGCAGAACGCACCCCATGTGGGTGCTCTAGTGTCACGTCGAGCTATTTTTGGAAATATGGTTTTTCTTTCTTCGTGTGTGGTGCAAGAAAGCATCTCTCGGAAGGGGGTGAAACCTGAAGTGAGGACATTGTTGGCCGTGCGCTTTCGTCATTGCCTGACTGGGCTGACTTTTGACAATGCTGATGACAGGTACGCCGAGAAGGACAGCTCGGGAACGTCAATTCCAATGGAAGATCCTTCGTACCGTGGGACTCTGTACTTTGGTGCCTGCGGCGCCGCCTGCCAGGGCCTGCGCTCCGGGCGGGACCTGCATCGTGGAAAGGCCCCTCTCCGGTCGACACCGATAGCTTTCTAGCACGCCCTAGGCATTCAGACGAAACGGCGGTTGACTTGCAGGTATGCCTCTTGTCGGATCTGCTCGTGGCGGGCTGCTTGCTGGCGCGTGTGCTCCTCCGAAAGGTCGCGAGCAGTAAGCTCGGTCCGACTGCCCATACCCGAGTTTGTGGTCGGCGGGCTCTTCTTCCGACTTTCGTAGTTTGGGGCCATTTGGTAGGTTTTGGGTCCTGGTTCATCGCGTCCTCGGGGTCTCGATGCATGGAGAAGAAATTGGAACACGCATGCCTCGATGGGAACACCACGCGGACAGTGGATCAGACCAGGGTTCAGGTACGGCTGTGTGATAACGGACGCAAGAGCCTCAAGGCTCTCGAGGCCCATTGGCGTTATGTCGGCAGTCACAAAAATATCTGGCTGCATGCTATCTGGTTTGCATGAAGACCAACCTCGTGGCGCGTCGTCATAGGAGGCAGGTGAGAATCGGCCGGGAGATCAGCGGTCCTCCATACCGGTATCTGGCGATGGGGGCGGCTGCTATTAAGGTGTCGTCGATCTTGACACGCCGTCGGTCTGACGGCTTTCTTTCCTTTTTTTCTGGTCAAGTCGACAAAGGTGACGTCCTGGAGGAGCGGGAATGGGAAAGCCAAACAGGGACACGAAGTCTGGACGTGCGAAAGCTGGGGGTTTGCCAAGGGATATTCCCTGATATCGTGTGCGCTCCGGTGCATCGTCTCCTGAGGACGCCAGGGGGCCTTCGCAGAACTCAGCCTCGGTATGCGCGCAAAAGTATCTCCTGCTAGTCAACAGGCTTCAATCTCGCCGACACACTATCATTACTTACCTGTGCAGTCCCCTGTCGATTCGGTTCGGAAAGGCACGATCGCGAGCACAGCCTTGCTGGGCTCTCCACAGGGCACTCAAAGTGCTAGTGTAGTAATTCGGCGTGAGATGAGGGGGGCACGGGTTGTATCTCGGGAATGCACACTGTCCTTTTAACACATTATCCCGTCGACTGCGCCCCGATGGAGGCTGCACAGTGTCAAGTGTCGATGAACAAGTTTCAGGGCCAAGGGCCAAGAGGCCGCCGAGGAAAACGTTTCCTCAGGACGCTATCACGAAATGTGAGGCAGCCACCAACATCGAGACCTACTGCGTACATACTTTGTAGTATGACCTGGCTTGACAATGACAAGAATCCTGGAGGTAGTTGAACTCGAGTGTCTGTTCTCGGAACGCTGAACCTTGAATTTTGAATCTCGATATTGGTTGAGCCAAGCAGCAGAAGTAGCATTTCACCTCGGAACATGATCGTCAGTTCTTTTTTCATGCCGTTCGAGATCCTCCTTTTAAGCTCATGACCCATCTTTCCCAGCGGTTACGGCTGCAGCTTGAGTTTGTTTTTGGTACATACGGAACACTATAGTAGATGCACAAACATACCCCGTACTGAGTACATAAAACCAAACGTTTGAAGACCCTGGCTGTTGTGGCCCGACAACTGGTTCATCAAGACAGGGTGCAGCACCAAGTGTGTCGGTCCTTCCCGTATTGAGCTGCAGTCCCTCCCTCGCGTACCGCGCCGAGCGAACCACGCGAACCAGCAGACAGGCGATGCAGCTCTTGACACGCTTCGTAGCCCGTTGGACTGTTTCACTTTTTTCAGCCGGTCATCTTGTCTTCTTCTGACATTGGAACCTCGAACCTCGAACCTCGCTCGGCCTGCACGGCCGTCCCTTTTTTTTCTTTTTTCCACGACTCGCCAGTCATCTGCAATCTGCAAAAAGCTCGGGCCTTGGGATCGAACTGTGGTTTTTTTTAATGCAATTACCGCCGTAGCAATTCTTCGTCTCATCTCTCGTCGTTCGGTCCGGCCCAGCCTGTCCAGGTGCTCTCAGACTGCCAAGCTGCAATTCAATATCGCAGTGGGAACTGGCCCGTCCTGATCTGCAGAAACAGAGCGCCAGGTCCCATCGAAAGGCGACCCCGTTTCTGCCCGTCCGGGGCCCGTTTGACTCCCTCGTCCCGGGGGCCCAGTTTACCCCTTGGCCTGTGCTGATGCTCCGTACAGCACCTTGCGCTGTTGTACAAAATACAAAGTACCATGTGGGGCTGTGTGGGGTCCTGTGGGCTGCAGCTGTGGCTCTCTCTCGAGTCGAGCTTGGCAAGGTGCAGCCTGTCACACGCCGTTCCTCTTCCTTCTACAGCGCCATCGCCGCCTTTCTCTCACTCACTCACACACACACACACACTAGTTGACACCCTCGCTCTCTCTGCCTGTTCAACTGCCCCGTCAGGCCCGTCTACTGTCCTGCCCTGCCCTGCCCTGCTTTGCCTCTGCCCTGTCCAGCCCTGCTCTGACCTGTGTGTGCGTGCCTTACCCAGCCCCTCCCCCGGCTCAGGTTAACTGCCATCAATCATCTGCCAATATCTGCCCAGCTGCATCCTGCGCTGGAGAAACAGCATTGATCCCTGGACCACACAACAACCACCTGCATCTGCTTCTGGGCTCAGGTCCCGTCTGCCTGGGGACCCCGAAAACCCACGCGCGCACGCCTTGCAGGTTGCACCAGGTTACGTTTGAGACGCAATCCAACGCAGCGCAGCGTTCATCAATGAGACAAGCCGCACCACTGCGCACTGCACCGCCGCCCCCGACCTTTTCCCTCGATTCCATTCCGGCCCTTTTTTTTTTTTTTTTTCCACTTGGCAACGACAACGACAAGAATCGCCAAGGACAGGACAAGCAGAACAAGACAGGTCCACACACGGTAGACAAAACAAAGCAGCCGAACCGCCTTCGCTTCTACTTTGGCTTTGCTTTGCACCCGTTCATCGTTTCCACTGTCGCTTCATCCATCCACCCAGTCAATCCAGTCGCGATCACTTACCTTCGACGACCGACCCGTCTCCATTCGCTCGCTCGCCCGTCTCACGGAACGAATCAACCCTCACTTGCCGTAGTGCGGCAGTCGAAATTCCTCTTCTCTCGCTAGGGCCGACCATCAACTACCAGCAGCGACACATTACCCGACCCTAAGACCCAAGTGATCTTCCGACCACTAACACTGCGCCCTGAGCAATCCTGCGCATCACTTTCAACCTCTACCGCCTTCGCGTCCCCACTTCAGCTCATCCGTCAGCTGCAAAAGAACCGCCACCCGCCATCTCGACACCGACAATCCTTATTACGGATCACCCCAGATCATCGTCGCTGCCCTCGATTACCACCACCCACCCCCCTCCTCCCCGAATTTAATTCCTGTCCACGCCTCGACTGCGATTTTACATCGACTCCTCCACACAGGAGTCGATCCTAACTCGCCCGTCCTGGCTCCACGCGATACTCGGCGGTCTCTCCTTTCCGCCGACCCTGCAAGCTTTTACCGGCTTGAGGACAACAGCTCAGAAGGAGGTTATTTTCACAGAGAGGGGCTCGCTCCCACACCTCGAACGCATGCCAGTATGAATCGGAATAGTTTGGACTTTATGGATGGGCCATGGCCCAAGGCGTTTTTCGCTGCCATGTCGGTACAGGCCGCAGTAGGCCTGGCCTTCGAAGCGTAAGCCTCTCGATGGCTTCTTTGCCTGCGACTTCCTCGCCCGTCTACTCGTGAATGCTGACCGCGACGTGTCCCCAGCTATACGTTCGCCATGTTCCAGACACATCTCAAATCAGACTCGAGCCAGATTATCGACAGCAACACAACAGCGCAATACAAGACCATCCCGACCTTCCTGACCCTCTTCATCTTCGGCTTTTTGTACGAAATGCTGCTCACATGGGATGCCTTGCGACTCAAGAACACGATTCAGATCATTGGCCTCTGTATTGCGAACCTGGCTTTATTGGTTTATACCGCGATTCAAATCGACCAGATTGACACGGCCGTCACCGACTTGGGCGGTGCCGATGCTCTGAATGGCGCCTACACGGATTCTAAGGGCCAGACCGTTACGGCTACGGATTCGCTATGGGGCGAGATCCAGGGGTTCCTGATCGCCATTCCCATTATCCTGGCCGTCTTCACCATCATCCTCTCATATATTGCTTGGAAGCTGTATCAAGTATTTGCTTGGGACATTCTCAAGCAGATTGGAGCCGACTACAGGATGAAGAAGAGGTTCCTGCACTATCAGGTATGCCACATTCGGGCACCTCCCGTCTGGTTCAAATACTCAACTGACATCGCTCTAGGTTTATATTGCCTTGTTGAAGTTCGACTTTTTCTTCTTTCTGGGGTTCACCGTGCAGTTTGTGGTCGTTGTTGGTGGCTATGGAAGGGCCGAGTACTACCTCACCATTGCTGCCATGCCGGTCACCGTATTCATCCTCCTGGCCGCCGCGTACTTCACCCGGCACGAAAACAAGCTTGGCACGTTCTGTGTCATCGGTCTCTACTTTGGCGGTCTGGCGTACTTCATCTTCAAGCTTTTCCGAATCTACCAGCGCGCTGCGCAGTACATGCCTGTCCGCAAGAGTCTGACCGCATTTGCCGTCCTGGCCATCATGCTACTGATCTGCACGGTCATCAACGCCTTTTATTGCATGAATAATTACGGCAAAGGACTGAAGGCCCACCTGCTGAAGTCGACGGCCGTCCCGGAGAAGAGCGATGACGGCAGTGTCGACATGCATCATCTCAAGCCGACAGCACCGACGCGGATGACGATCGATTGAGGAAAGAGGGGTTTTCCACACGGTTTCTCAGCTCTTCCGCGGCTGTGGCGGCACTTTGGACGCCTCGAATCACGGATCACGACGTAATGACCGCCTCGTTCGTCTTGAAGAATTCCATCCCGCCAAACCTTTTGCGACATAATGCGGCTGCAAACCGCTCGACTGCGAAACAGAGACGACGAAGCACGAATCTGCTTTACTATCAACTATCAATATTATGAACGGGGCATATCCCGTTATCTGGGTTCAACAATTACCGGCGTTTATGGGCTATCCCAAGTGGATCTTTGGAGGAGGGGGGCGTTTTTGGGTACAGGCGTTGGTCTGCTCCGCTTCCCTCGGCGAGGCGAGCATGTGTGTATGTGTGTGTGCCTTGGTAGCCTTGGGAACGACATGACCTCGGAAAATCCGAAACGCTCCGCGAGAACACGTCGCGGAGACGGCGTGATGGGGGAGGTCAGAATACCTGTCCTTTGCGCCACGGCGGCTCGGAGCATTTGCAGCGGGATACAACTTTTTTATTATTTTGACTGATCTGCCTGGTATTATTTTTTTTGTTTGATACCTAACTCGGGAGCAATACTAGCCTCGCCTGCCTACCGTCGGCTTGATCAATTGAAGAGATTCTATTCCTATTCTCACTACAGAGACATGTGCCTACTGAGTGAGAAGACGTTACACGTGAGTGAACTCTATATATAGCTCTGGGTTAGACATGGTGCGACCACCCATGAAGATCGTTGGCCCGTTGACACCGACAGGTGCACCATCTGGTGTGGCTTACAATGTACTCCGTACACCCGGTGAGTCGGGAGATCCCCACTCCACAAGAGTTGACTCGTCCGAAGGTTTCGCTGATGAACCCTCACCTGGGACGACTCAGCCTATCTAGTTGTGTGAAAGTATATCTTGACTTATGGCGGTGACGGGGCCAAAGGCTTTCTACATGTGAGACGAGCGAAACTTACAAGGGCTTCAACGTCCTCCTGCTTGCCAACTTTTCGGTATGCGGCACCCGAAAGGGTGGGAGGCGGTTTCGGTTTTTAATTCACGATGATCACAACGCGGCTGCCTCCCCTGATCGCTCCACATGTTCCAGCCTGGTGCCTGTTGGCAGCCCTAGCCGGAGTGGGGACTCTATTGCTTGTTTGGAACTTCAGCTTTGCACCCCTGTGGGTTGTCTGGCAGTCCGAAGCCTCGCCGCGTGGATAGATGGGACCGGAGCTTCATGGAATCCAAGGAACAGCACTTCTGAATACCGGATCGCAAGATCTCCAGAGGTGTGTTGCAAGTTGGACGAGTAAGTCGATAGCAGGACGAGACCATCGTGCTGCCTACGATGGCGAAGGCATCGCCCCTATTACAATGCACAGACAAGGAGAAAGTTGATGGCAGGATACTGAGGGTAATAAATCGATGAACTACCTAGGCATCTCATCATCCAGCTCAACCAAACCAGGTCCAACCAAATACGATGAGCGAGACAACTATTGATACAACTCCGACGCCCACGAATGCCGCATTTCCATACCCGAGAACAATGCCACCAAGGCGAACGTCCTTCGCCATGCCGATAATGAAGGAGACCAGAACAAGCGTCCAGAAGCTGCCGGCTGCAATTACAGCGCTGAGCGTCAGAGCCTTCTTTGTAGCGTGGCTGAAGGACCGCCTCGCCAACGCCTCGCTCGCCATCATTGACGCTTTCACCAACCCCAGCAGAAAGACCATCAGGGTCAACAGTAGGACCATGACCCCAGCAAAATCGTACAGCAAGAGATGGAGGTCTCTGAAGCGCGTCTGCATACTCAGAATACCACAGGCGAGGCTCAGAGGCAGGAATATGCTGGCCAAGACCGTCAGCATCCAGAGGCCGCTAGACTCTTGCATGTTTCGCCGCATTTCCAAAAACCTCAGGTGATGCTCCAACGACGTGGGAATGTCTGGCCCTTTTCGCCGGAGCTCTGCGGAGAGTCCCCGGATATCTGCCGCAAGGGATCTGAAGTCCTTTGCAGTGCCTTGTGGCTCTTGCGCGAAGTTGATGCTGACCAAGTTGACGAGAGACTCAAGCTCCAGCGAGAAATCCTCAGAGATGACGGCGAGCTCCCTGAAGAGGTGAGCGTCGACGATGACTTCATCAAGAAGGCCAGGTAGCAGTTTGAACGTTCTCGCGTCTACCCTTGATTCTATCAGTGTGCGGTAGGCTGAACTGGCCCGCTCCATGAGGTCCAACATCTGAAGCATTTGCGCGTGGCTGAACCAAAGCAGTAAGACCTGTTTTCTTGCCCTATTCTGAACGGAATTTGGTAAGAAGGGCCGATACTGCTCTTGGAGTTGCGACAAGCCTGTTTCGAACCCCTCCAGCGAGTCCATGGCCAACCGGGCTGCGGGCCAATCATCGTCCTCGATACGACGGACTCCAGGGACAGCTGGAAACTCATTCGTTATACACGATATGAGCACTTAGGTCGCGAGGACTATTAGCGATACTTCTCAGACATAGTTTCATAGACGGTACTCACGGGTCAAGCAACCGTCCGCGTGCTCTTGGACGCAGGCTCGCTTGATGAGAGCCATGATTCTTGGTTAGGCCTGTCGGAGTCCATAAGAAAAGAGGTCGTTTCGTACCAAGCGTCCGGCACCAGACTTTGTCATTGAATGGTGAGACCACGATAGCCCCCTCTACTCCGCTTGCCGTAAGCAGAACGTATCGTAAGCGCCTTGTCCGTAGCATCGTCGAAGGCGATAGGATATAACCACAACGGGCTGTCTGCGTCTCCGTGATCTAGGTCTTGTCCAAGTAGATCCTGACATCTTTGTCTAGTCGACGTGGAAGTGATGACAGCGCTGCCTCAATACCAGCCCGAGTTTGCTGAACCTGTTGAATCTCCGGTTGGTCATCGGCTCGCTGAGCTTGAAAAGAAGCCGCCACAGTTACATGGTCCGTATCTGTTTGTCCTAGATCAAGGACATGGGCGTGTTCGCTGGCATTGAAAAACAGCCGCTTCTGCCGAATGTGGCCTCGGAGAACTAGTTGTACGGCCCCTACTACGACAGAGGCCAGGCCCAAAGCCGACAACGGGTCCATGGTTCAACTCCAACGCCGTAACCCAACGCAAGTATCCGAGCCTTCTGAGTGCCTAGGTATTTGCCGTAGCAAATGCATACCTAGGTACTGGGAACATCGGGCGACGGACTAGTGCCCAGAAGTGAAGAGGTTATGGTCTGGTGCTGTGGCCAATCCTGGTCTCACTGGGCAGTGGCTGAAGTTCCTAAAGCTCACCTGATCTTGACGCGAGGGGTGCAGTGCATATGTAGATGCTGAGATGGAATGCAGGGGTTTTCGTAGACCTCGAATTCTCATGGGGCGAGAAGAACACCTAACGCATTTGCAGAGACCATCTCTGGGGAAGTACAATACGAGCTTGTTGACCACCTCAACGAGCGGGATACGCCTTTGGCAGGTTTACGAACTGAACCTGGTTTGGTTGCAAGTGCTGCGCTCCCTTCCATTACCGCTGCTGCTCGAGGTCCAGATGACCACCTGCAGTCCACCTGGGTGTGCCAGCGTCGTCCGTTTCGTGCCTTCGGTAATGCTTGTGACTGCAGCCGCAGAGCTACTGCATCCACACAGCCTCCGCGTTGATTATCCTGCAGCGAGGGGGTAAACGCCCAGCTCGCCGAGTTCAGCCGTGAGTGTGGGCGAGACGCAACGGCCTCATGCTGTGCAACGGTGCAGCAGCCGGCTCAGCCCGTCATCACAGAATCCTGTCCTGAAGTGGACGAGCTTCGAAGTTTTCTGTGGCGACTTGTGCAGTATAGGAGGTCCCTCCAATGCGCATGGGTTGTCTGCTGAAATTTGGGCTGAGGTCTCGGAGTCGAAACATTGAGAGGCGTTGCTTCCGTTCGGCATGGCCATCAAAGTTAGTTGTATACCTATAAGGCTTGCAATTGCGTATTCCGGCAGGTTTTTAATTCCTGTGCTTATCGGATTCTTCCCCTGTGTGCGCCGTCAAATGAATTTATTTTAGGAAATTTGAAGTTGTAGGACTATAGAACCAAGATTGCTGATTTTAATGTTTTTTTATTTTTTTTCAAATTTTCATTTCCCAAGTTGAGCGAGATGATGAAAAGTAAAGTTGAGCTTAACCCTAACCCTAATATTCTTTAAATTCTTTAAGATGATGCTTTGTATAGCGAAATACTTGTTAATGAAATTAAAAAAAAAAAACAAAAAAAAACCTGTTATATAAGAAATAGTGTATTAATCAAACGGATATTAAAAGAGAGTGTAAAGGTTGGTAAGGTTGTTGGCCTAGCTAAAAGAATGTGTAAGATTAAATATTAACGGAGAAATCTGCCTAGCTAAAACAGTAGCGGATTTGTTTATGTATACACAAGGCGTGCCGTTCGTTCCTGCCCACTACAATATATAGCTATTATAGTTAATTAATTAAGTTTAGAATATATTTTAAGATATATAGCAATAGGCATAGGGAATGTATCTGATAAGCACAGGAATCAAATTCTTGTCGGCGTATTCAAGCACGTAGGACCGTACGTAGTGGAAAACTTGGGATGCCATCTGCTCTCCCCTAAATAAGGCACCAACGGGCTACCTGCATATGTAGGTAATTAGTAGTACAGTAGGGAGTAGTCAGGTCGGTGACGACTGTTGAATCCTGGCTGCTGTATGTTTTTGTCGATCTTTGTTTGGTGGGCTTGAGTGGATATAATGACGATTCAGGGAAGTTTGTGCCGTTGCGTAGGTCAAGTCGGTTTTGATGCATGAGCACCAAAGGGTTCAGATGTATATCCGTTGCCACCCTAGGGTAATCCTCGTCAGTGACTCGACTTTCGTCGTATTTTCATCTTCACTTAGGCGCAAATACGTGAAACGAGTTGACTGCAGCGGCGATAGAAGCCGTGGAGAGGAGTAGCATTGCAGCGCTGAGCTCGCCCTTGGCCAGTGGTCTATTCTCTTGACACACGATGGCTCCCCAGGTTGGTGTGAATGGCGATTACTGTAGGGCTGGTCTTGCTTTGTTGTGACTTTTCCTGCGGCCTACACCTGAACTTTCACTCTGTACTTTGAATACCAACGCCCGCGGCCTTCCTTCCTTCCACATACATGACTGGCGGCGTATAGTGCTTCCGCCCATGCGCAATATACACAATGGCTGCTAGTATAACAACGCCCACCCAAACCGCAGGCCCGTAGTTGGCGCTGCTTGAATCCACGGGCAGCGCCACGGGGAAACAGCACCAGATCATTGCAAAGAGGTTGTAAATGAAGCCCGCAGCATTGATCCAGATGCCCCACCGGCCCAGGCTCCAGCGGGCGGGCGGAAGTGGTAGACCTCGGACGCGGCGGTACAGCACGCAGCCGACAGATATGGAGTAGGAGGACAGCAGTGCGAGCAGGGAGATGGAGACGATGATGTTGAATGCAAACGTGGAGCCGAGGTTGATCAGGGAGAGGAGTGCCGAGATGAGAGAGGTGAGGTAGACGGCGTTGAAGGGGATGTGGGTTTTGCTGTCCATCTTTTGAATAGTTGGCATCTCGTCAGTGGGTATCATACGCTTGAGCGGGAGCAATGTACCTTTGTGATCCACTTGCTAAACGGGAACCCCCTATCGCGCGCGAACGCCCACACTTCCCTGCTGACTGCCGCAAGCGCCGTAACATTGCCAACATATGCGAGCAGCAGGATGACAATGAGCATCATCAGCGCCACGCCGGTGTTCCCGGTATTGGCGAAGAGCAACACGTACGGAATACCCGCGCCCGCAGCGGCGTCTACCGGGCCCCAGCAAAAGAGCATCGTGATGAGGGTCACAAGCGCAAGAGCAACGTTCATAACGTACGACCACCATATGGTCCGCGGCACCACGAGCGACGCGTCGGCGACCTCTTCTGAGATGTGCACGGCTGTGTCCGAGCCGAGGATGCAATAAAGCGAGTTCACCTGGTTGAGCAGCACGGCGACGCCAAGGCTCCATCCGCTTTGGTTGTAGAACTCTTTGAAGACTTCGTCCGCATTCGCCTTCGGGCAGAGCACCCAGAGCGGGATCATGACCAGGAAAAAGCCGATGATGTGGAAGACGAAGGAGAAACTCTCGAGTACTAATCACAACTTGTCAGGATTGGTCGCGAGCCCGCCTTGCCGAGACTTACGAGGCAGAAATGGCGCCGCCCACGTGTTGAACACAATTGTTGTGGCAATGAGGGCCAGCATGAGCAGTGTATGTTGCCAACTGGTGAAAGCGTAACCAGGTTGCGTCACGTTGATTATAGCCTCAATCAAGGTCACCGTCAGGAAGGGGCCCGAAGTTTGTGCGCCTATCCACGCCAAACTCGACATCCACCCCGTCGCATAGCTGAAGGTCTTCTGACAGCCATCTGGTGCGAACTCCGAGACCCAGTGGTACTGGCCGCCAGACGTCGGCGCCCTGGTGACGAATCGTGTCAGGACTAATGCTAAAACCTGGGGTAGGAGAATGCTGAGACAATAGTTACATAGGCACGGTACTCACATGGATGCCATCTCGGCCAGCGAGGCTACGACGGGCGCATAGGCAATGGAAGTGCCCAAGAACATCCAGAACAGGCCACCAAAGCCTCCAGAAAAGACGCCTACGCTCAGTGCACTTTCATGGTCAGCGGCAGGTGGCGGTAGTGAACGACGGACGGTCTTACAGAATAATGAGCTCCCAGGATGCCATGAATACCGAGATGAAGCCCAGCGTCGACAGATAGCTGAAATTCCGCTTGAACTCCTGCTTCTTCCCCAGTCTGTGCATATCAGTGACATCCTCGTGACGGTCGCCAAACTCGTTTGGAGGGAACAATTCATAGTCGTCGGTGACGGCGTTGCTCAATGCAGCCGTCTTCTCGTCCTTCATTTTGGAGGCAGCCGTTGTGCTATGCTCGACGATAGAGATCTATGGAGTTTTGAAGGCGAAGATGGGGATGACTGAATGCAATCCAGCGACCAGCTAAGATACAACCGACAAACTTAAATACCTAGGTAAGCAGAGTCCCTGCTAAACGAGAGCTTAATACTAGTAGATACCTACAAGTGGGTACTGCTGCAGGAAGGTGACATGGCATGCCCGCAGGTTTATTAGCCGGCTAGTGAATACAACCTCGCTTCACAACGCCGAACCAGGCCAAGACTGGAGGATAAAGGTCGTCGCCCTGTCTCCGGAATACGTCAACGAGTGGGCGTACGTTCGTTCTCAACACCAATGTAGGCGCTGGAGAACCCAGGCGCATAATATACACAAATAGTTAGCAGATAGTAAAATTGAAATATGCAAAAAGCCAGATGGAATGAGCGTCACGCAACACGGCACCAATCTCTTCCGGGAAAAGAAGAGCAGGAGAGTAGTCTGTTTGAATTGTACCACACATAAGCACTAACACACCATCTTGCCTAGGTAGCTTGCCTCGCTTAGGTATCATAGTGAACGTTTTCCTCGACCGCTGTCCGCACCGCTGTGGTCACAATCAGTTCTAATGCGCGACTAACGTCATCAGCTGCCCATTGCAGGCTCTGGACAAGGGATTTGCCGCCAGGTTGAAGATATTTTTTTCTTCTCTTCTTTGTTTCCTCCTTCGCGGCGACCGGACTGATAGTGGGCCATACCATCTCGACATCGAGACACAGACACACAGCGTGGAAGCCACAGGTCGGGATGTCGTTGTCCGGGGATGCAGTTGGGGTTGCGAAGTGTAGCGGAGGCAGTATTGCGGAAACGAGGCCGAAGACGAGCACATAGGAAACTGGTATTCGGGACAGGGCAGGTGCTTCCAGGCAGGAAATAGTATGGCCCTTTTTGCTGGCGAGCGGAAACCGCAGTGCACGTGTCGAACGGTAGGCTTTCAAACTCCAGAAAGACAAACTTCAGATTAAATATGTGCCTACATATGGTACTGTGTGAATTACCACTTCTCTAGGATTTAACATACATATCTCGGGCGTGCCGAGTCACAAGCAATTCAAATGGCCTCAGAAATACCTAGGTAGCATTTCAAACCCCAAAGTCTGTTGTTCAGAGCATTGGAGGCTCTGGCACCAGACTAAGCTGTGATTCTTGTGAGGTTATACCTAGGTAGTCTGAAATGTATGTACCCTGCCTCATCAAGTGCTCCCGTCCAAAACATGGTTCGCCACACGACCAGCAGTGCGTCCCAGGACCCACCTGGCTTCTTCCATGCTGTCAGCGTGAAGCCAAGCACACCTAAATAGGCGTATCTTAATGCGATGGACCTCCGTGATCGCGGTGAGGAGGCTGCTGGTGGAAGGCATATGCCCGTTGTTGGTAATTCGCCCACGCCTGCAGTTCGGCGTTTACCAGTCGACCCCCGGAGGGGATCGACTCATGTTGCGAGTACCTAGGGGCCCAGGCGCCCGCCTGTTGATAGGAGCCAGGCAGAAGATAGCCTGACACCGGCTGAGGACCAGGTGGCGCATGTTGGGAATATGCTGAGCCGTCAGCACCTCGCAGGCCCGGCTGATGCAAGCCCGACTGCTGGACGAAGTTTGCCTGTTGGGCGCCTGTGTTAGGGTACTGAATTTGGTCGGATGCTCCCATGCGGACCACCTGGGCCCGCTCAATCTCCGCAATGGCCATTTTCTCTTCAAGGTGACGCCAATATTCGTCGTGCTGTGTGATCTTGCATTCAGCGATCACTTTCCGGAACGTTCGATCGGCTTTTTCAAAAGGCGGTCTCAGCCAGTGTATGCCAATCTTGCCCTCGTCGCTGTAAATATAACCACCCTTGCATCCCGGATACTGGCAACCCCGTCGTTTCCCAAGCAACCGGTTTCCCCTTCTCGGGAGTCGGTCCTTTACAAAGGGTACAGATGCCAGTACTCGAAGCGATGACGGGATCGCCTCTCTGGCTGCTCTCGCCTAGTTTGCTGCTCTTGCTTCTGTCGGGCATGCCGGGCTATCTGTGGAGACTGGTTGGGAGAACCAACGCGTCAACGGTGACACCGAGGAGAGTTTGTTGTTGGAGGTGGAAGATCAACAACTTTACTGTGAAAAATTGATCAAGGGTTTGGTTGGTATTGTCTTGATCTGGTGTTAGGCACCTAGGTTACCTACTTAGTTACTGTCGGGTACACTTGAGCAGGTCTTTAGTCAAAGACGTATATATTTTATACTTTGCAAGTTCATACACTTTCTCTTGAGTGCTGAAACGCGAACGAGGTTCGAAATACAAGATACTGTTGGTACTTAGGTCGTCGTGAACTTGGCCTGTCTCGAGAATGGGTGTCTTGTTGGTGTGGGTTGTGGATATTTGAGGAATTTGGGGCAGCTCAGACGGAGAACTGGTCATTATATACTTGGGCATGCACTCAAAGAATTAACTTGAACATCAGTGAAAGAGGACCATCGACAGGTCGCGTTTCGCACATTGTAAGTACCTAGGTATGACCGACGAACTGTCTAGTACCACTGCCTCTAGCCCAATGTGTCACACCATTTGCAACCTTGGAACCTCCCAAATGTGATTCAATTGTGCAGAAGTACAGGAGTGTTCACCCGAACCACTATCATCTCGAATAACTTGGACTCTAAGACTGTATGGCAAGCCCTAGGAGTTCAGGAGTTCACGGGTGATTTCTGTATTGCCTCCGCTGGCTACGATCACCATGCCGTCCATCATGTCCGTCGGGTCCAAGCGACTGTCACTGTCACAGCGTGCGTCACTGACCGCGCCGTCGCAGGTGTCATCCTGCCCTGATTTTGGGGCACAGTTCTCATTGTCACCCGTCTTCACGTCTCGTCAAGCACATCCTCGTCAACCATGCAATCGCATTGATCTCAGTCACTGATCGAACCTCTATATCGGTACGACAGCGGGTCAGCCACCGGGCGATGTATGGAGCTCATGGGCTCAAATCACAATAATAGCGTGCTCAATTGCGCGACACTCTGCCTCGGTATCACTGTTACATCCTAGATAGTTGTTTTATATTATCGTCTAATCCTCGACATCGTCTGGATCGCTCCATGCCGATGGTCCTACAATCTCCGCTCAGCGAGATCATCGTCAGCTCAACAAGCTAGTATAAGGTACTACTTGCGCTATGAATGCCACAATACACACCTATACCGCTGCTTCATGTGCTGCCGCTGTCTCTGCGCCGTATTCTGATGGCCACCTTGCCAGCTGGATATGACACGCCACTGCCAAATCCGCTGAGAGTGACGTCCTCTTGCAGATCCCTAGCCTCATTCTGAATCTCACAGTCAAACAGGCTCACCATCAATGCTGTAGTGAGTAATATCTGGCGCTTCGCAAAGTGCCGACCGGGACACTGTCTCGGTCCGCCACCGTAGGGGATCCACGACCCTCCGAGGTCTTTCGTCGAGAACGTTGGAGCTGAAGCAGAAGCGCCTATTTTTGTATTGACATCAACTTTTGATGAATATGTGAGGAATCTTCCTGCCCAGAATTGATCTACGGGGTGCTCGTTCTTCACACCGGTGGTCCACGCGTCAGAATCCATATGTGCCACTGTCGTCGGTGTAACGATGACCTTCCGTCTTGGTATGATCCAGTCTCGGATGTTCATGTCAACCCGATCTGGCATTCGGATGATGTAAAAGTGCATTCTGAGACGTAAAGTCTCAGCATAGACGGCCTGGAGGGCTGGCAATTGGAGTAATTGGTCGACATCGAACCCGAGGCGGCCGTCTGCACGTTTGAGCGCACAAGCATCAATCTCGGCCCTCACTGTAGCGAGCAGCTCAGGGTCTTTATATACTTCAAAGATGGCCCAGGCCGCAGTAGAGATGGAGTTTCTTGCTCTATATGAAAAGTTAGCTGTCCACGGCTGCTCAAGTGGTTGTTCCTGGATTCAGGATACAGGCAAAGTGACTCACGCCCATATTGCCCCAAAATCCTCGGATGCGACAGCAGCGTAGTCGAAGCCGTCCATTTCGAGAAACATTTTCTGCCTCTCCCGGAAGAAACTGCTTCCCCAGAATGGGTCATCACCATCGGCGTCGACGGCCGAGTCGTCGAAGTGGTCCCTCGCGTGCTGTTGCCAGGTTTTGACCGCGTCCAACACCCTCTTCCGAGCTGCGTAGGCTCTCGGAGCGAGAAACCAGGGGACACCTATGAACAAAGTCAGCAACGTACGATGCGGTATCAGTTCAGACCTCGTACCTTGGAGAAAGGTCTGTAGGTTGCGGTCAAAACTCCAATAGTCTTGCAGGAAGTGCGGATTCAGCTTCAAGAGGTAAGGCCCGCAGAGAGCATTGAGGATTGCGACCGTGGCCTCGTCTCCGACAACCTGCATGAGGTCGGCACGATATTCCCAGCTGGATCCAATACGATCGTGCAATCCATACATTTGCTTAGTGATGTTGTCCGCGAAGCGAGCCCAGAATGGCGACAGCCCTTTGCCCTCCAGAAACCGGATCAAGGACTGGTATACACGGTAGTCGATGCGGTTGCGAGCCTCCACACTACTGCCCTGGTGAGGCACATGGCCACCGCCAGAGTCGTCCTTGTCATACAAGCTGAGTGCCTTTGCTGGCAAGCCAAAGGCGTGTCCAAGAGCGAATTTGACAAAGGGTATGGATGTGCACGCCCAAGAGTTTCTGAAGAGAGCTTTGACGTTCTCTGGTCCGCGGATGACATAGAACTCTTGTGTAAGGATCTTGACCAAGACTGGATTGGGGCTCTGAAAGAAATTGCTGCAACAAACCAGTTTAGTGGCGGTGATAAACAGGCTCCGGCACCTATGTGCTAGCAAACGGTGTGCTTACTTGCAGTCCAAGACAAAGTCTTTCGGTTTCCACAGATACGCGACTGGCAGAGTGCCTAGCAGCGGGAAGATGGAAGGAAATGTCAATGGGGCGCCTTTGGCATTGCTGTGCTTGTTTTGCGCCTCGAAATTGTCCCGCCTGTCAGTATACCGACGCCAGAGCGCAGCAAGTAGGACTAGAAGAATGGCCCCTAGGTTGGCCATTGGCCATGAGCCAAGATAGGTGAACATTGTTTGGAATATTTCATCTGGGCCCGAAGCAAGTGAGTTGGGCCCGAACTTGAGAATCGCTGTTGACAGAGAAGAGGATTTGGGTCGGTCAATTGGATGTAGTACAGCGTTGTCGTGGGCTGACTATGGTCCGTCAGTTGGTCTCAGCCTGTGTCGATCGCGCGGGTCTGAAGATGGGGGGTAATTCAGCCGCTTCCCCGTCCTGGCGCTTGCAACTTGCTGAAATGGAACACGGCCTACCAAGGTAAGTGCTGATTTTGATCGAGGTTAGCTCGGTTGATAGGCCGGATCAGTCCGTGACGGAGCCTTTTACGGACTTTCAAGGTTGTCACGGCACGACATACATGCAAAGCACGGGGCCTGAGGACTGATGCCGGTGATGCCCTTGATCCAACTGCAGTGACTGGCAGGGAGGGGGCTGTGGCTGTCATGTAACACAAATTCCACTTCTATCGACGACTGAGAGCCAGGCTGACTTCAATGTTCACTTCACCATCAGTGTGTGGGGCATCACGGCACTAGAACATTGATCCTTGTGGGAACTCGAAATGTGTGTGCATTCATTTCCAAGATTATCTGTTTCCTTCTCCCACCAGCGAGTGGACTCATGGACGGACAAGGCTACCAGACCTTGAGTATGTGGGTCAGCAGCTGATGAACCGAGAACAGCATGCATGCATACATCTGCAGGCTGTGCTGGCCCAAACCGAAAGTTGCATCAGCTTCCTCAATGATCAGACAGTTATTTGCAAACATGGCGCATTGAGTCCACCTTATTTTGAATCTCTTCTACACTCAGGCGTGATCACGAAGAGATCCACGTAGACTGGGATATCGAAGAGAGCTAGATGGTCAGAACGCGGAAAGAAGTCATTATGCGTCCTCAAAGCGGTAATGATGAGGAAAACTTTCGAGTACCTGAGTACGTACGGATCTTGCTGCAGACTGCACGCTGACCTTTGGTGTACGTCGTGTCTCACCGGGCGCCCCGCCACCCTGCCAGGTGCGCACACTCACATGCAGTGCGTTGCTTCCAAAATTAGTTTGCACCAACCTCGTCAAAGCGCGTGTAGTATTCACAGCCTGAGACATTGCTCGGGCTGCACCAAAGGCGTCACTCCAAAATAGCAGTTGGTGCATATCATGTTGGGGCCAAAGAATGACCAGTGGATATGACTCGGCATTGAAGCTGTAATAGTCCAAAAAAAGGTGAAAATGCTACCGCCAGCCTTGTGCGATGGGTCTGATAGGTCTCATATAGTCACGCAGATGACTATTTAGCCTTCCATGGTTCCCACAACTTCCTTTACAGGCTCGAAGTATTTGAAGATCATCGCCAGTCTAGTATACAAGAACAAGATGTCGAACTTCCTGGATCCTCAAGCTGCTCGAAGACTCATTGAGTCTTGTGGCCAGATACATATGCATGCTTTTCAAGTAAGGCACCCGAGGCTCGAGGTTTGACTTCACAAGGACCTGGTTATGGCTGACCTTGGCTCAGGTAGCTATCGGAGTGTTCACCGGCTTTGCACTTTGCTGCTTCATCGCACGGATGGCCATAAGACTCAAATACCAGAAGCAGCTACGGCTAGACGACGCGTTTTTGATTCTCGACACTGCCTGCCTCTGTGCCGCTACCGGTATACTGTACCATATATGTTATTTCCTCTACCTGCACTCGGCTGCTTTGCTCGCGCCACAAGTGTTACCCGAAGTTCTTGCTCATTATAATGAACTTCTCAGGCTCCAGAAGAAGGTCTACCCGTTCCTCGCTCTGATATGGACAACGACCTTCGCTGTCAAAGGCTGCTTTCTAGCATTCATGCGCCCTCTGATTTGGCATATATCCCGACCTGTGAATCAGTATTACTGGTTCATCGTGGTCTTCTGCATTATATCCTGGGCTTATACCGTCGCGGATCCATTCATCATTTGCCCATACTTTGGGACAGATGCAAGTGAGTACCTTCCAAGGCCATCTTCGATGGACTTAAAACCTAAACTAATTTCCACACAGTCCAGTGCTTCACTTCCACCGTGGATGGAAGAAAGACTCTTGGGCTTACCGCATTCGTAACAGTTTTAGACGTACTCTCTGACTTAATGGGTATGCTTGATTTGGTTCCGCATCCTAACCAACTCGTTGCTTCTGGAGGCTTACATCGATCCAGTCGTCAGTGTTCCCATCATCGTCCTCAGACACTCGCAGCTCAGCCGGTCCACCAAATTTGGTCTGACAGTGTTCCTCTGCCTCTCTATTTTCATGGCAATCTGTGCTGTCGTCAGAATCTCTGGATTCCACTACAGAGGTGTCGAGGATGACACCTGGGAATTCTTCTGGCAGCATACCGAAGGCGCTGTTGCGGTTATGATGGCATCGATCACGGCCTTTCGTACGCTATTTGTCAAACAGACAAACAACACCGAGGATGCGACCACACGCAGTCCTATGGAGAGCTTCCTCCAGAGAATCTTCAAGCGCTTCCAGTCACTGGCCCAAGCACAGCCCGGCGAGAGCCCCCCGGTCGCCGAGACACGATCGATTCTCAGGCTCCCTAGACTGCCGTCTCCTGTATTTACTGGTGTGCGGACCTTCATTCGCAGGAACAACAGGACTGATGCTGGCGACGCTACGTTTGCTACGTTCGCTACCCTAGATTCTCTCATCGATGAGCCGGCAGACTATCATGCCGCCCTCAAAGCACAGACACACACGGACAGCCGGGCTCCCTCTTCACGTGGCCAACCTTCCAGCGTTCCTTGATTATTGCTTTTAATCATGGTAATTTCGTTAACCAGGGCTTTGGAATAGGTATCGATTTCATTGGACTGGGCCTTACGTAGGGAGTGAGCTGCTAGCATTTCGTGTCTGCGCTAAAGTGAACAAAGCCCGGATGTCGGGAAGTTGGCAGTTTCCGCTTTTGTATGTTCCAACTTGCTGCTAGGAACTATTGAACTCCGGGAGATGGAGTATCTAGGTAGCTATTACGCTCAGAAAGATGCTTGCAGGCTTCAACATACTATACTTCTAAATTCACCGTCTCAAGCTTCTGCCAGATATATCATCAGGAATGAGTTTGCGGGCGTGTTGGCGCGGTCAAAACAATTGGCCCTCGAGATCAGCTTGACAGAGACCACGCATGGCGACCAAATGCAGTTTTTTGCTGTTAGTCCATCGTACTCAGCCGAAACACTTTAAGTCTTAAAGGCCAGCAACATTATTTAAAAAAAAACAATTTACAAAATTGTGATTTTTAATAATAACGTTAGCAAAAGCACTATTATTTATACTACAAAGCTTATTAATTTGAAAAGTAATATAATAACTAATTAAAAACTTTAGCATAGCTAAAAGCTTAATAACTACTTCTACTAATGTAAAATATATTAATTAAGTTATATATCCTGTGCTTGTGCAATAAAACTCTACTTTTTACTTAAAAGTCACTTTGAAAAGATAGATAGCAAGTGAAAGACCTAAACCTGGGAAACTACTGCGTGCCACTGTTATTTGATTGGCCCCGACATCGAGAGCTTCAGTCCGGCCAGCGGAGGCACGGATATACTTATAATTCAGCCACACCAATGCCCGCTTCATATGCCTTCTCTAGATGCTTGCTCCCCATGCCGTTTAAGATGGCCGCGTGACATTGGCGAAAGCAGGATAAGCGCTTGTTCCATAAGTGAAGCTCCCGCAGGGGGTAGGCATACTGGCATATCGAGCTCTGGCTGCCTGGCAAGTGCTCTCGCGCCCATCATCCTAATTAGTCCAGGGCGTGTAAGATCTTGAACTGGCTACTTAAGTATGCTGCTGCCCGTAAGCACAGCCCGATTCACCAAGGGTGGCATCTTGACACTTCACAGCCGCTGGTGTTTGCTACCTTGAACCAGCCGGCCCCGGACGCAGTCCTCCTAGCCAAACCAAGTTTGAACATATGTGATCCCCTAAGCCTCCCTACCTTAAGCTCCGCCCAATTGTTATCCCTTTCACTCTAAGGCTGGGTGATTCGTGTATTCTCGTCTGCCCGCCGTGGGTTAACGACTCTTTGGGATAATCGAATAGCCATCAAGAACATGTTGATTGCCTACTCAAATTGTCCTAAGTATTTCGTGTCTCCCTGCCTGCTTCTGCCCTCTACTCCAACAGAGCCTACGGCGAACTGCTAGGACAACCTCGGGAGCCATCAGACCTACAGTAGCACAAGCATGGTACCTAGGTCAACTCTGGATCTGGGTCTAAAGACGTGAGGCTTTGCCTGCGCATCTTCTTCAACATGATCGGCGCAGCTGCCCGCCACAAATCAAAGAAGCTTCGAACAGTAGGACCGCGCACGGCCTATCGCCATTTCAAACAATTGACGGGATGGAGACGGGACGCCGTCATCAATACTGGCCTTGTATCTTTAGCAATTTTGATTCTATTCATCTGCCACATCACTTTCTGGGCGACATCCGGAGATCTTACCGGCTACCAAGTCATCTTCAGCGGCGGCTGCGACACCACAGTTGGCCGCGTGTCCTTCGCCCTACACCTCGTTATCAATATCCTTTCGACACTCATTCTGGCCTCTAGCAACTTCTTCATGCAAATTCTCAATTCGCCAACCAGAGAAGAAATCGACCGAGCCCACGAGAAAGGCGTCTGGCTGGACATTGGTATCCCGTCACTCCACAATGGGCTGCGAACCTCGCGCTTGAAAACATGCATCTGGTTCCTGTTCCTGCTGTCGTCAATACCGATACACGTCTTATTCAACGCGGTGATATTCTCTACCGACAACCGCGAGTCTGATTTGAATACTACATCGTCGACGAGTCTCTCGCAAATGGAGGAACGTTCCATCTCCCAGGGGCCAGCCTCTCAATACCGCTCGAGAATTTGCCACACTCGCTGCAGCCAGATGAGAGTTATACTGGATTCTTTGGGAACAATTCAGACGCTCTACAAAACGCTTGGAGCTATTATTCGGAAGAACTGTATCCCGACATCAACACCACCTACCATCTGCAAGGGGCCGCGAACGGCAGCTGGGATGTACTCGATCCGAGTACATGCATGTCCATGTACAACACGATGTCCTGCAGTAGTCTGCAGAAATATCGCCACCTCGCTCTGGTAGTCGACAGCCCCGCTGGCTGGAGGCGATCACAAGTCTGGGATCTTCCTGCGACCGAGTCCTCGTTCTGGGACGCCTACGTCCCAGCCAACGAGAGCAATGCTTTGTGGTTCGCCGCATCGACATCATCGCACGTCGTCCACGACGGCTGCATGATGGTCTCTACAGACTCTTCGGACCAGAGCGCTAATTCCGCTGGTATGGAGTGCTTGAATTTGTGCGGTGAAGCAATGGGACTCTTCAGCGGTGTTTCGACCGCGGATGCGTGGAGCTATGATATGTTCTGGTGGCTCACCAAGGACATCAGTGGGGTCGTGTACAATGGGGTCTTGACATTGGAGTCTGTGCTGCCTGCGGTGCAGTATCAGAACATGACCTCGACTGTGAAGTACTGTCTCGCCGAACCCCTTCATGTAACATGTCAGATCGGACTTTCCAAATCGTTGCTGTTGGGGGTGTCAGGATGGTACGTATTATGCTACCCTCTCAATCTTTGCTTCACTCTTTACCATCATGACCCCGACTTCACTAACAGATGAGTTCGCCAGTGTTCTGCTCAAAGCTTGCTTGTGCATCATGGTCCTATCCAACTGAGAAGTCATACTTCATTGGTAACGCCCGGCGACGCGATAGAATCGTATATCACCGAGCCTGCGGACAACACTCTTGGCTAGTGCTTGCTCGACCAGCCTTTATGCCGCTCCTTCAGGAACACAACTAGAGGAATGCCTGTCCCAGGGCCGAGACAGTGGCAACCGGAATCGCGCAGAAGATGGCATGCCGTCCCTTCACGAGTTTGGGCGTCTTCTTATCTGCTTTTTACATTCAGCGCCGGGCTCGTCGTCTACTTCTTCGCAAGCACCACTGCGAAGCAGGGTTTGTGGGTGATTCGTTCCAAACCTCTGGGCTTCGAGGTGCTCGAAGCTGATGCCAAGCCTCATAGGTCTTTCTTCGGCGAGGATGTTCGCAACAACTTGGTCATCCTGTTCGCAGACGAGCAGCACGGTTTTGAGTCGGCGTTGCTCGTCGCAAATTGCCCGCAGTTCCTGTTGTCTTTCGCATACCTGACTTACAACAACATTCTCACCCGACTTCAGATGGCCAAGGAATGGGGTGAGTTCAGCACTACGTATACGCCGTTGAGAGTATCGGACCCGAAGGGCCAGCAGAGGTCTACGTATTTCCTTCAGTTGCCGTTCAAGTACAGCGTGCCCCTTCTGGCCATAAGCATCGTGCTTCACTGGGTGCTTTCTGGAGCCATCTATGTGTTCGTGTTGCAAGGAGGCTACTTCGAGTATATGGGCATTTCCCCAGAACCTTTCGACTCGACGGTGGCGTTGGGATACTCAAACAAATCGCTCCTGGTGCTGATGATGCTGGCTCTCACGCTGATGCTCGTTCTGCTGCTGGCAGGGATCCTCCGCCTCCCACTCAATAGTATCGTCGTGGGAACCAACTCCTTCGCCCTCGCCGCGGCGTGTCACGTCTCACCGCTCGGCGGCCGGAGCCCCTCGCCTGCCCCGGACCGTCCCGCCGGTACGGACATCCCAACATGCCACCCCGAGGACGACGAGATCGAGCTGCGTCACCGCATGACGCCCAGTCCAAGCCCCGCGCACAAACCGGACCGCCATGCGGGATCTGGCCGGTGGAAAGACGACGCAGAACGCAGGGCAGACCTTCGCAAGGTTTCACAAAGCAATATTCGTTGGGGAGTGGTCAGGATGCCTCCAGAATGGGCTGACAGATTTCCTTCGCGGGAGACTTCAGTCGAGCATATTAGCTTTGGTGTTCCTGAAGATAAGGTGCAGGAGCCGGTGGAGGGTCATTGGTACCTAGGTACCTAGGTATGCCTAGCTTCGGGCTGTCGGTCGTCTTCCGTTGGATCACATCGTAGGTTCATAGCGCAGTTTTCAATACCCTACATATTCACGGTACCCAGTGTACAGCTACCTTAGGCGCATATCTTTAGCGTGTTGCCTCTGGTAATGGTTTGGATTTTCCTTCACCTCCGTATGGACGTATTCTGGCCAGCGTTCCACACAGTTTAGTTAGTTTAGTTTAAGATACCAAAACTGTTCACTGCTAAATTTAGGCTAAACTGTTAACTAGGCTGAAATTTTAGGCTTATTAACTGCTTGGACTGCTTATTTTGATTATCTAATTAGGCAATAGAGAAGCTTATAATGCTTTGTAGGTAGGTTTGCTAATAGTTTTAATATAAGGAAGGTTGCTAAGTATATTAAATGGGTGCTAATTAGAGTTATAAGCCTTAATTTAATTTTGTATAAACTGGCGTTGCGATGGGTAACTAAGCAAGTTAAGGATATTGAGAGATATTATAGGCTTTGAAGATGTTAGTATGTATGAGAGAATGAGAGAGAGGGGAAATAGGAACTGCTTGGCTAGCGAAAATATAAGCAAAACTAATCTTTGTAGGCCATTGTTATATTGTTTATAGGCTGGAATTATATTTGGCAGGGCTAAAATACTAAAGCTAAAAGTAATAATGTAGACTAATATATTAAAATCAAGCTATAATGTAAGGTTATTAGTCTTTATATAGAGCAACTTAAAGATTTGGCATATTAACTAGTTGGATTGCAGTTAACTGTTAAAAAAACAAACTAACTGACTGTGAGGATTGATTGAAACTGTGAACTAAGACTGCTAACTGAACTGATTGAACTGAATTGTGTGGAACGCTGATTCTGGCTCTCTCTGTACACATCATACTTGTGAATGCTCCCAGTGCAATCATCCCTAAGCCCCTTCTGGCCCTTGCCGTTTCTCTCCCGAGAAGAAAATTGCTCCTCAGACGCTTTAGGATAAGGTTCTCGCTTTTTGTTATGACCGTAATTCCATATGGTGCACAGTCATTGACGTATAGAATTGTGATGTGTAGGAACAGCGTGGTGGTACACACTCCTCACGATGACTATCTCGTAGGCCTTACCTTCATGGGGAAATAGGTATGACAACTTTCAGGCACCCTTCGGCACGTCGTGGACGCGCTCCAATTGGTCGATATCGTCCTCGTCACAGGTGTACAAGCCTTATCGCCAACTACTGGAGGCTCGGCAAGAGTCATGTTTTCACCATAAGCTTTGGCGAGTTATTAGCGTCCCGCTGCGCTTGACGATATTGTCCATAGAAAAGAGCTTTGGGGCGCTCACCGCGTCAGTCGAGGTGTCTTGTCCGTCTGCGTTCTCGAACACAAGTTCTGACGAACACAGAGTTCCGCGGTTGTATTTGACGGTCCATTTCTCGGCTGTATAATACATTTGGAGCCCAAACAACTCGAAGCAAACAATGTTCCAGGTGCATGAATATTTCTTGGCTAGGTACCCACAGGAGGTTTTATTATAAAGTCCGGTCTAAGGTACGGCGTCGTTACACCGGTCTGTAATACACTTCTTGGCACTCGAATAGCATTCAGAGGGATTTCGTCACTTGCTCCATCGTGGCTCTTCGTCATGGTCAGCGAGAGCGTCCTGTCCCGGAGTTCCTCGGTCTCGTTGGTCGTAGGTCGAGCCTGGCTTGTGCTCGAGCCTTTCTGGGACTGACGAAAGAGGTGAGGTCGAGGAGTGCGCCATTGTCCTCTTCCGGGCTTGAGCACTGGTTCCTGTTTGCGTGGGCGGCCTCGTCGCGCCTCATAGCACCGGTCTGCCTGTGCTTGATCTTGCCCGGATCTCTCCTATAACCAGGGGTCCACCCCTAAGTTACCTCAGTCCTATACTTGGCTTCGAGAAGGAAAAACCAAGAAGTCTCTGGCTGCGCTCCACTGCTAAACCACACCCACAATTAAAAATCCCAGAAAATTAATATTTCGCGTCTTTGAAATGTTCCTTGGTTGAGTCCAATACCTAGGTAGCCTGGTATTCCGCCACAGTGGAGGCTTCCTTGTAGAAATCTGGCGGCAATCTTGCCACAGTTTGGTTAGACTTCAGCGCCATGTTGGCCCAGTTGTTGTCACCGAAGAGCCAAAAGAGAAAGTGGAAGACAATCTGAGTGGCTCTGGATAAGTGTACCATACGGCGAAGAATCTGAGTTCCAAGTTTTGGAGCTCCAGAAGCTTTAGGTCACCTAGGTATTGACGAGGGACCGGGGATGTCTGCGGTGGTATAGGTTAATAAGCAGTCCAGAGCCGCTCTCCAAGGCTGGAGGCAGGGAAGTCGACGTCGACTATAAGCTCGGGCGCTTTTCAATAGCACGAGGTTTGGTTAGTCATGTCAAGTGCTCTATGGAAGCGGGATCGTACAGATCCGCGATGTTGAGGATGCTATAGTTGGATAGGCTTTCGTAAGCGTCACCTTGACGTTTGCAGAATGAAACTTGGCTCGTGGTGTTATACTGCGAATCGAATAATGCGCAAATACCTTCTGTCGCGCCATTGCAGAGGATGAGTCCTACCGTAGCGTCAACGCATATTCGAGATCACTCGAGACCTTGAGACCATTCGCAGCCGGTGCTGCCTGCTTACCTGCCCGCGAGGACCCCAACTACTATTCAATACAATACTTGATCTCAATTACTTACTCAGAGTTGCCGAAAAAAGTACAGTCAGTGCCGTTCACCCCTTCCCCAAAGTGCTGCCTATCCATCACACGCGTCCGGAATACCGAGGGTGCCAAAGAGTCGCATGCATGCTAACATGGTCACTCAGAGACGAAAGTGATTCCACCGTCGGATCCTAAAGTGGTAAAGTACTTCCTCGGGATCAATGGGACTTATAATTACGCTACAAGACTATCAGCATAAACAACCACATCAGGACTGTGATCCCTACATCGTCCTTGTCAACTCGCTCTGATCTGTAAACTGCATCGCTGCTTAGCCTGTGTCCGCGTGCCGGGTAGTGAGTTTGTCCCACAATCAAATCAACCGAGCGCGTCCACGTTGCACTAGTGCTGGAAAATGTGCTGAAGTAGGGCCTGTGTCAGCTAAGATGTTGGCATCCGCCCGCGGCCTCTGCCCGCACCCCTTCCCGCCGACGTACTAAACGGCCCGGCCAATATGAGTGCTCGAGCCTGTGATTGGCGATATTCTTGCATACCCCTCCGTCGCGTTGGAGTAGTTTGCATGCGGGCCAGCTCGTCATCTGCCCACCAGAAGAAATCCCAGACATCACGACCTTCCCGTCCATCCGCAGTCCGGTGGAGTCCCGGGGGTAGAATCTTCAAGCCTCCGTCCTACAGGATGATCTGCCTCGCCTCACGTATCTGGCCTTCCACGGGGCAGTAGGGACACTTGTATCTACTGTGGCTACGCACTAGGTTCCGTAGCGATTCCTTCGCAAGGACGTGTCCACAGGGCAGCATCATGGGCGGGTTTGCGTCTGTGGTCTGCTCCTTGGACACGGGGCAGACGAAGATGCTGTGATATATCATACTCCTCGGCAGGGGCGTCTCGAAGGCTAGCTCACTCGCAGTGGTCCACGAGGCGCGTGCCGCCGTCATCTGCTCGATGTATTTCATGAGCCGGGGAAGCGAAATCGCGCCAGCCGTAGCGGCGACGTAGAGCGGGGATTCGGCCGAGAGCCCCAGCAGCGAACAGAACTCGCGCGTAAAAGATGCAGCGATGTCGTCGAAGCTGCTGTCCCTGCCACCAGAGTCCTCCGATGCGCTGAAGAGCGTTGCGTATGGCGATTCCGCCAGGTTCGACTGGAAGACCAGGGCGGAGGCGAGCTGATTAATCTCTTTGGCGTGCCGGTCGGCAAAGCGCGGAAAGTTAGACTGCGCATAAAACATGGCTGCCGGAAGCCCAGAGCCACCTTCGCTCTTGTTTTGCTGCTCCTGCTGGAGCAGGTAGATGTACTGCCGCTTGCACAGCTCGAACTCGAGGTCGGAGCCGCGGGCCTCGAGCTCCGCAGTATTCTGATGAGCCCATTGTATTGCAGGCAGCAGGTTATGGTTCTTGAGCTCGGACAGGATCGAGTACATGGTCGCAAACTTCTCTTGTAGTTGGTGTGATTCGAGGTTCCGTACTTCGCTCATGGGTTCCTCACTTCCACCGCCCACATAGACCGTATCGTTTGGAGAGTCTCGTGCGACGGCGGTTTCCATCATACTATTATCCTCATCTGTGTGCTCCGCGTCCATATCGGTGTCGTCGTTGGGTGGCAGGGGCACATGTTGATGTCTAACGCCATTAGACCGTGCCGAAGAGGGTCCAGTCCTGCCTTGTTGGTCAGGCACCTGCTCTTGTAGCTGACCAGCCTGTTGTGCTTCTTGTATGAAGGTCGAGGCAACATTGAACTGGCCCTCTCGTAGCAGATGCCAAGTGATGGCGCGGTTGATCAGTTCGGGGCTCTTGGCCATCGAACCATCGTCGGTTGGCAGAGCGCGGGAAGGAAAGGTCCGGTTGAGGACCTTGGCCGAGTTCTTGCGCACTTTGTCGACCTTTTGCAAGTCCTCATTGATGGCCTCGAAGCCCTCCTTGACCGGGTTCTGGAGTTTGGTCAGGGTAAGGCTTGCGGTATGGGGATCAGAAGCTGTGGTAGAAAGCAAGATCAGTTTCGTACGTGCAGGGCGAAAGTCAGAACGCGTGAGCCTGGATTGCAGACCTTGATCCACCTGCTCTCTTGCTTGTGTCAGGATGTCTATGATCTTGTCGACGTCCTCAACCGCCGATGTGAGACGCTCACTGGTACCGTTGGCCAAACGGTCGAGCTCGTTGAGGAGGCCCGGAATGTCGGTTTCTGCCATGATTTACAGGCAGGTCAAACCGGGGGTGGATAGTGTGTGTCTAGTGATTGGTGATGGTTCAACGTGTTATAGTGATGCTGGAATGGGATGTGCTTGCACCAAATTGTTTTGGTGAGTGGTTGGGAGTGGTTGTTGTCGTGAAATGTTCAGTGTCAAGAGCAGGTGATCCGGGGTCAAGAGTTACACGGATCTGGTGAAGTCATGCTAGCTAAGTAGAGTGCATCATGCGCAGCTAGGATTAGATAAGTACTCAAGTACTTGGCACATGCTTGGGTACTTGTCATATGTAAAGCCTTCAGGGCTCGCGCCACTGTAAACAACCCATTGAGCTCAATTGGTACTGTAAAGGAACAGTTCACACAAAAGTAGAGCAAAAAGAGAGATCGACGTCTAAATTGTACGTTCAGTCTTTCAGCTTCTGTCGAAGCCCACTTGAAGAATCATCCATCTCAGGTGGGCAGTTACTTGTACCTAAGTACTCAGAGCTTCCGCAGTGACCCAGCTTGGCAGTTGTGGTACACTGGTACGTGCTATACACCAGCCAAACGAACCCCACCGGAAGCACTGCCCGCCTTGTGCTCCCCCAGGTCTGCCCCACCTGGGAGGTGCTATGGCCTGCCTCGGCCCGCCCTGCAGCCCCCTATTCCTGGTGACCGGCCGGCGGTTTAACGGTGACGCTTGCCCTGCAGGACTGAACCTCACCGCCGTCACATGTCATCCAGACTTCCTGGCAAATACGACTTTGCTGTTATAGTCGTCGTGACTGGCCTCAACTTGCGCCATCTTTTCTAGCTGCTCCAAGCGAGGTATCTTGAGGCCATGACGCATTCATGGCGAAGCTGAAATTCGTCTAGCTACCGCTCCAATATGCGTCCGACCCTCCAGAACGGTTGCTGGACGCGAAGATACCTGTCGCAAGTGAAGATATAGCACCAACTTGACCGCGGGGCGGGAAAGAGCAGAGACAATGTCCTTCAGGCTTCCTCTCCCCGACGTGCGGCCTCATAGGGAGGACGACCTCACACAGTCGAGAACGGCGGCTCATCGAAACTCCATGCGCGCCGACATTACGCCCAAAGAGACTCCGTCCGTGACCGGGGAATCCTCCAAGTTCGACGGCACCCTCTCCTCCGACACCGTGTCGCCTGCTCTGTCTCCTAGCCCGAACCGTCGCAATCTTGTCTTTCCAGACCCCGTTGCTTTCAGGTGCGCGCACACTTGCCCCTAGCACCTCTCTTCTGCGGCTCTGTGACTGACTTGCCCCTCTGTTAAACAGATACCTCGCCGAAGATCCCTCTGTCGAAGTCGTCAAAAGTAAAGGCCAGCTCCGTGGGTACGAACTGTACATGGTTGAGCAGTGGGCCTGTTCACGCCAATCACCGACTCTCGTCATCGTCACATACACCGGAGATCCGAAACACTCGGTGGTTGTCGGTGTATTAGCCGTGCCGGCAGAGGAGAAGCACTGGTCTCCCCGGCTGAAGGTATACTTCAAGGCCATACAGCAGTATCATGCTAGACCGAAAGAGACAGAGCTCGGCGAGTTAATGGTCACCAACTTGAGCAATTTCCCCTCCGCACTGACCGTCATAACGGTTCCGGAGGGGAATATCAAGAAGTACAGGCAGGCGTTCGTCGTGAATGAGGACCTCAAGCGAATGGGCTGTTCCGGAAGATCAGGCATGACCTTGGCAGATCCCACGCCAGCAACACAGGCAAAGTTCTACTCGACGTACAAGATCCATGACAAGGTGCCGTTCTTCGAAGCCGTCATGGACCTGGTCAAACTATGCCAAGTAGCGCTCTTTATCTTTGGCATGCTGGACCAGGAGTATATTGACGGCTTGTTATGCGATGTCACGGAGACAGCCATTGGCAATTGGTGGACAGAGGTCGGATCTGAGCATTACAATATGGAGCCGACGGATGGCATCTTGGGTCCCACTACCGTGGCAGCACTTCTGGGCATGCTCATGGGCTCGAGGAACCGGTTGAGCTCATATGGAGCTCCTGTCACCAAGGACGTGTTCGATATAGACCACACCAAACGAGCCATCGGTCATTTCCAGAAATCACAGAAACTCGAGAAGACGAGAAGACTAGATCGGCCAACTCTGCTGCAGCTGCACAAGGTCACTGCTAAGGCGGCGGCAGGTGAGGAATGGGGCGTACAAAAGGCGATCAATTCAACCGTCTCGCAGTTCGGCAAGAGGGGCGAGATTCTGAGCGGTGTCATCGGCACCCGTGAGAAGGCCGGCATTAGCGAGATCGAGACGGTCGATATTGACAAGTTCAAAGACCTGGTCCATGGCGATCGAGGGAAGTGGTTGTGGCGGGGAAAGCCGAGGAGAGTGATTCCTGAAAATCACGACAAGTCAATCCCCGACATGACGAACCTCCTGTTCGGCAAAGAGGAGGAGAAGGAGAGGGAGAGGGAGAGGGAGAAAGACCAGCGAAGAGAGAAGGAGAAGGAAAGGGAAAAAGAAAAAGAGAAAGACTCCACAGGGCCAAGTCGCAAGATCTCCTTCCCGCCGGAGGAGATGGAGCCAGCCTTGAAAACCCGAGACACAACGACCAGTATGTATTCCTTGCCCACGCCAGGGCCGACTTTCAACTTTACGGAAAGCCCGGCAGATGGAGCTCTCCATAAGCAAATGTTCAGGAGCGTGGCGGACCGAGTCAGCGATGCTCGCTCCGGCCTGGGTCGCATCAGAGATGCCGTGGGCGGTGGCCTCAAGAGTCATGGAAGTCGGCCTTCCAAAGACGACTCCTCGGAAACCTCTGCGCTCAGCCCTAGCATAGGAAGCCTGGTGCAGTCGTCGAGTGTCCTGTCGAGTCCCATGGCGTCAAACTCGGGCAGAGCTTTCACATGGCAGAACAAACCGCAAGAGTACATGAATGCCTTTCAGAAGAAGCATCCGGACAACGTGCAGACTGTTAGCGAGGCCACTCAGACCTCCCGGACGACCTCTGCCAACGTCCTCTCACCGCTGCCAGAGTCGGTGCGCAACAGCTTGGCATTGGAAGGAGATCTTGACGTGCGCAAAGAACTAGCTGGGGATGTATCACTTGCGCCTTCTACTGTCGACGAGAACGACATTCAGGGACCTTTTCTTCAGGCTGAGCGGACAGGAGACGCTACATTTGCAGTCCTACAGAGGCGGCACAGCGTGGCGGTAGCGGGATGCCCGCTCGTCCGACCCCTCAATGAGAATCGCTGGCCCCGTCGCCTGTCCTTCAGCGCCGCTTCAGAAGCCGTCCTGCGATGGGACGAGCTCGTCAACCTCGACGATCCCGCGTCCGACCTCGAGGGGCAGCTCGCCAACGCCCAACTCACCCAGTCGCTCTACGGCGAGATCCTCGCCCTGCAGACCTCGCTCTCGCCGTGGGTCGCCTCCAAGGTCTCCGACGTCGAAACCCTCGAGGAGGCGTACAAGTCGCAGGACGAAAGCCTGCAGCAGGCCTACTACGCCTACAGCGACGAGTATCGGCGCATCAAGCAGAACTCGGCGGAGATGATCGCTGAGGAGCGCGGGAGGCTGACCATGGCGGTTAAGGACGTCGAGGTGCAGGTCGCGAAGCTAGAGTACGAGATCAATGCGCTGCTCTCGAAGGTGCAGGATGTGGAGGACGGCGTGGCGGGCTTCGAGGCCAGTGTGGTCGACGTGGAGAAGCAGGCTGAGGAGCTGAAGGCCCAGCTGGAGACGGAGAGTCTTGTGCATTGGTTTGTGAGGACGCTGACAGGCATTGGGACCGGGCCAAATATTACCAGAGAGAATCACGTCATGTGAGGCGGTTGAAGCGTTGGGGTGGTGTCTCCTCAGATTTTACAATGGCCTCCCGGAGAAAGCAGGGTCTGATTGTTTTGAGCGTATCCATAGCTAGGACATCTTTTCAGCATACTCGAGCCCGGGCGAACGGAGTTGACGGATAGATTTCGGGTCTGGTGTTTCAGCAAAGGTACAACATTGCTTCATATGGCTGTAGAGCCACCGAGATGGGTTTTCTTTGCAAGAATGGAGAATGTCTATCACTATTTCACATACCCATTTCCAGGGTATCATTCCTGATCCAATGCACACACGCGGACCACGCCATCCCGACCGTAAACCCGTGGCCCATCCATAATCAGTCAAGATCTCAATGCACCCAATTCCGTCCAGACTCAGATGTCCTGCTCTCTTTCCATGCCCATGCGGTCGCGAGAGGGAGTTTTGTAATTAAATCCTCGGGCCGTTGCTCGAAGCACAGCGATTACTTGGAGCCATGCTCTTCAATAACGATCCGCCGTGAAGCGATGAAAGTCTGCTCGCCCAACCATATTCATCATTGCATGCATGCATGCTGCTGCTGCTGCTGCTGCTGCTGCTGCTGCTGCTGCTGCTGCTGGCGCGTTGTCTATCGTCCCCAGCCACCGCCGCCGCCGCCGCCGCCGCCGCCCATCTGCCGCTGCTGTTCGTTCTGCATGATATCCGAGACCTTCATGTGGACGTCGAAAAACTTGGCGGCGCACCGGTCCAGGCACACGCTCTCGCCCTTGTTGAGCTCGCCCTCGCGGTAGTCGTTGGGGACGCACTTTTGCTGGCACATCTTGTTCAGGCTGGTGGTTGGGTTTTGCGACTTTTGGTCAGCCGACTTTGCTCTCGATGTCGTTTCTTTAAGCGCGGAGTGCGCGTGGGGTGTGGCGGTGTGCGGATGGGACCAGACGGAAGAAGAATGAAGAGGGGCGTTTGAAATGGTGCAGAGGGACTCACCGGTTCTGCATGTCGAACACAATCTTCATTTCGTTCTCGACAGCTGCGATCTTCTCGGCCGACGAGGGCTGGGGCCGCCCACCACCCATTCCAAAAAAAGACATGTTGGCAGTGTGAAGATGAAGGGGGTAAAGGCGGTGAGCGTCGATACGTGGATTATAGTGGGATGGTAGTATCGTAGCTGTTCTTGTCTTGCGATGTCCTGGACGACTTTGAAGCTGAGAGCGAAGGTTGAACTCGGCGCTCAACTCTTTCCAAAAATTGCCAGTGACGTCGGGATGTGGGTCCACTGCTGCCGCTGCCATTGGGCGTGGAGGGCAGCTTAATCCCTGTCATAGCCAGTGGCTTCAGTTGCAAAATTTCGAGAGCTGCGACTTGCGACCCGGGTTTGTAATCTCTTCGACAACCTCAACCACCGCGCACTTGGGGAACTCGCCCCTGCGCCTCGTGATAATCAATTATGAGATCGTTGGAAGTACTGTGAGTTGTTCGCCTTCTACTAGACGCTCTGCATCTTATCTTCTTCTCTTCGTGATGACACCGCATAAACCTTAGAACCGTTGCGACTGACACGACTTCGCTCGTGCATGATCAAAATTGCCTACTCTCTGAATTTTCTCCTACTCCCCGAACTGCGCCTCCAAAGAACCTGGATGACAGCCTTGCTGACTGCTGTCTGGAAAAAAGCCTTGCTAGGTAGTGCCGCTGTCGCTATGGCACCACGTCTCCAATTTCTCCGTCCTTATGCTGTCCAGCCGCTGCCGGCGGGGACACCCTCACGATGCTCCGCGTACCTGCGATTCTACGATCTCGCCAGGGCCAACGGCACCTCGACTTGCCGGCGACACAATTCCACTACTAAGCTTTCCCAAGATGACGGAACATACACTCCGGGGGAGCGTAGCGCCCTCATGGCCGCCCGCCTGAAGGAGCTGAAGCCTGCTGGGGCTTTGGAATATCCTAGGCTCGCGATCAAGGCCAAGTCGAATCCAATCAGTCTTCTCAAGTTCACAGACGAGTTCGGGTCTCGCTCAGCTGCGGACCTCGCAAACACGACGGAGCGGTATACGATTTGTGGACGGGTCTTGCACGTCCGGCGGCATGGCTCGAAGTTCTTCTTCGTCAAGATTGTGCAAGATGGCATGACGATCCAGGCGATGGTCAACTTTGGCAAGATGTTGGATGACACCGAAGCTAAGCAGTTCAGAGCCTTAGGCCTGCTTCTGAAAAGAGGGGATCACATCTGTTAGTCCGCTTGGTCTCGAACATGAGAGGAACGTAACTGACCTCCCGCCCTCACAGCTGTGACCGGTATACCAACAAGATCAGATTCGGGGGAATTCTCTCTCGAGGCCAAGCACCTTCCACAGCTTCTATCTCCTAGCCTAGCACCGCTGCCCTTCCACGCCCCTGATGAATCCAGGATGCACAACCGGCACATAGACTTGCTACTAAACCGGCAAGCTCGGGACATCCTCCTGGTGCGCTCTTTTCTCATCAAGCGGTTGAGAGAATACCTGCACAGTAATATCGGGTGTACCGAGGTCCAGACTCCTATCCTGGCGGCGAATGCCAGTGGAGCTGTGGCCCGGCCTTTTTCGACGCACGCCACCGATTTCCCGCACAAGGAGTTGGCGCTGCGCATTGCACCAGAACTCTGGCTCAAACGACTGGTCGTCGGTGGCTTCGACAGAGTCTTTGAGATTGGCACATCCTTCAGAAATGAAGGCCTGGATGCCATTCACAATCCCGAGTTCACGACGTGCGAGTTCTATCTGGCATACGTGAACCTCAATTGGTTGCTCACTGTGACTCAAGACCTCATGCACGACCTCGCCAAAGGCGTTGACCAATTCGTCAAGAGGAGAAAGCTCCAAGTGGAGACTTTAGACCCCAAGGATTTCCGCACGAAGTTCCAGCGCATTGAATTCATTCCGGCTCTCGAGGAAGCGTTAGACCATCCGCTACCGAATCTCGAGTCCCCGCGCGCCACCACAGACATCATCAAGCTCATCGAGGATGCGGGCAAGGGTTGGCACGACTCTCTACCTCCGAACCCTTCCCTGTCCAAACTTCTCGACCACATGGCTGCCGCTGTGATCGAGCCCAAGTCTAAGGGCCAGCCACTCTACATCATCAACCACCCGGTGTGCATGTCCCCACTCTCTAAGTCCTTCACCTGCCCAACCACAGGGCAGCAGGTCGCTGCGCGAGCGGAGCTGTTTTTCAACGGCAATGAGCTGGCCAACATGTACGAGGAGGAGAACGATCCGTTCAAGCAGCGGCGCAAGTTCGTCAACCAGGCAGAGACGAAACTGGCTCAGCAGGGCGGACAGGAACCGGTGCACGACGATGAGCCGCCGCACGTCGTAGATGAGCAGTACATTTCGGTTCTAGAGTCCGGGCTGCCACCTACGGGTGGTTGGGGCTGTGGCGTAGACAGGCTGGTGATGCTGTTCACGGGTGCTAAGAGAATCAGCGATGTACTCCCCTTCGGCAATCTGCGGAATGTCGTTGGGCTGGCAACGGTTGGTTCGCAGAATCAGCACAATCATGAAGCGGATGGTGAGGGTGACCCTGCTGCGCCCGGAGAGGAGAAGACCAGTCAGCAAGTGGCATCTCGAAAGGCCCAAGTTGAGAATGCAGTCTTTGATTGGCGATCTTTGGGCAAAGGACAGCAGAACGACGTGAACACATCACTTCCCTCGGGTCTCGATGCTTTCTCGGCAGCGTCGTTCCTTAAGATGGTTGAGGACTTGCCTGGGAAAACGGAGTCCGTTTCCTCTAGGAATGGATACAAAAGACACGTGCCAAAGATCATCGAGGAAGATGATCGGCTATTCGAGACCCAGTCCAATGCCGAAAAGGAGCTACAGGAAGAGGTGGTACAGGAAGAGGTGCTGGAGGAAAAGCTCTCTGGGCATGCAGAGTCAGAGAAAGACCTTGGGGACGATGCCCAGGAGAACGCCCCCAAGACTAAGGACGCATCATAGAATCTCGAGCAGTCGTGAAGACCCATAGAACCTTGTTAGAGGAGTGTTCGTGATAAATATATTGGACCATGGCAGCACGTCTTTCCACAACTATGTGTAGCCGTCATTGGGCCTAGAATCGTACCGCTCTCTCGGTGTAGCAGATGAATCGTGGCGCCTTCACACCCACAGGCAGGTAGCATTTGCTCGCCCCATGTCATAATGTGCGCTCAAGATCATTATAGCTGAACGCTTGCCTGCGATCAGCTGGACTCAATGATACTAAGTAAGGGATTCTCGACACCGCTGACAGCAAGCAGTTTTCAAATGATTGTGCTGGTATTGATCCCAAACCGAGAACGCCCCTGGTATCCCTATAAACAAGCACACTGTCTCATCGTCGTGGAATTGTTGAAAACAAAAATAATAATAATGGTCATCCGGCTCGTCCTTCATCATCTGATACCTCACCCCGCCCGGGAATTCGTTCTGGAAGGATTACCATCCCAGTCTATCCTAAAGTCTCACACAGCCCAAAGGAAAGCTCTCAGTCGCTTCGCAGAGGCAGTTTCCGCTCTAGCGAGTTGAAGGCCTGCGACCTCGGCGTGAAAGGCCCCGGCGTGAAAACCCCAGGGGTGAAAGGCGCTTGCTGCTGCTGCACGTGCTGGTAGTGCTGCTGCTGCTGCTGCTGCTGCATCATTGGGTGCTTCGACACGTGTGGCGGGACCATCTCGAACATGACCTTGTCGACGGGCGTCATACGGTCGGACGAGGCGTCGTCGGCGCTCATGGCCTTCTTCGCCTTGATCTCCTCCTTCTCGTCGGCGGTCGGGACCATGTTGTAGATTGCGTACCCGAGACAGACCAAGTATAGAAACCTGAAAGCCCGGGTCAGTACATCGAGGCAAAGCAAGACAGGAGAACATGGGTGGGTACAGAAGGCGGCAAACTCACAGCTGGAACACGGTGACCGAGTACGTCCCCACGGCCATGTGACAGCTCCCTACGGCGTTGTTCGGGAAGTTCCTCGCGGGCCAGCACCCGTAGCGGATGTACCAGGCGATGGGGCTCGGGTGCTCCGGGTCGTAGTAGTCGGGCCCCATCTGGCCGTAGACGCTGACGGTGTACATGACGGCCATGGCGAAGCTGAAGATGACGCCGACGATGGGCTTCCAGACGCGCATGATGAAGCCGATGAGCTTGGCGAGGAGGACGAAGAGGGAGAGCACCGAGATGCCGACGTTGTAGTTTGTCAGCCTGGACGCCGGCAGAGGTCAGTTATTATGACGATGATGATGATGATGATGATGATACAAATATGCGCGCGCGTCCTTTCCGTGCATGGAGAAGGGCCTTGCTGTTGTTCTTGTTCCACTTACTGTAATGACCAGACGAAAGGGACATTCGGAGCAGGTTGGTGGTTCGCCTTGGCGTACAAGATGATATTTGGATTCGAGTTGAAGCCCCAGGTGTAGCCTACCGACCATAGCTGCGTCCGGAACAGATCTGGTTGCGCGATCGCAAAGAGAACCAGCAGGGCCACGGTGCTAGCCAGCTCTGGAACCATGAGCCAGAACACGGGCGCCCGGCTCTTCCATTTGCGGTTGAAGGGCTTATAGCTCCAGTTCTTCTCCGGGTTCCAGAGCTTCAGTCGCTTCTGCATCTTGGCGATTGGGGGGGTATCGTGTACGTATTCTTGGGCTCGGACCGACGCGCCTTCTGGCCTTTGTCGATTACTCTCGTTGAAGGAAATCCTCAGACTTCGTCCCCTTGCCTGCTTGTCCTTCGGTCGTCCGATATGGTGCTTATCTCTGTGCTGACGGGCAGCTTTCGCAGCGGACTTATCACATCGGAGCCCCCGCGTCGTGGTATCGAGTGGTACGGATCGTCACGCTGGGTGGATGGTCTCAATCACCTCGACGGATCAAATTCGTGGGCGAGATGATAGCAGCAACTCGTCGACAGGTTTACATATATGGTGAAGCTGACATCAAAAGGACCTCACGCGAACGCAAAAAAGGAGGAGGTAGCACTCTATCGTTATAAACGACCCTACCGGAGCCACCCAGCCCAACCCCCGTTGGCGATTTAAAATAATAAAAAAAGATGTCACGCCTGGAAGCGCTGAGCGTCCTCAGTACCGAACCACTCAGCACACGACGCCGTGATGCGACCTGCATGGCCTGCAGACCAATCTGCACGGATTTGCGGAGGGGGGCCCAATCGGAGCGACGGGCACAGGAGGCGTAGCCGCCCAGCTGGTGGCCCCGTCGTTGCGGATTGGCTGGAGTGGGCGGGTGGTGCAGCCAATGATGGCGGCGTCTCGCGTGGGATGGGGGCGGTTTTTTTGTCCCTTGGGTGTTAGCGCCTGTGCCCGTGTGGGTATGTCTGTGTGGGTGTGTGTGTGTGTGTGTGGGTGATCGATGGAACCCTCGCTTGATACAACAGTGGAGGCAATGCGTGAGGCGTGCCCAAAAGGCTACTACTGTATCCATTCATAGCACCGAGATGGTGTCGTGGGTGCATTCTATTACCTGGCAGCAGAGGCGTCATGCAAAGCCATAGCCGAAGCGTCTCTAGCGGGACCATCTCGAGTCTGACGGCCGGCAGACGACGCAGCTCTTGCGATGCACGCATTAACCTGGGTGCCGGACATTCCGGCTCGCTCGCCTCGCCGCGCACACAACTTTCAACGACGACCGGAGGATCGTCAACAGACATCCCTATGTGATGTACATAGTAAGCCGCTACACAGTACGGATGTGTAGCACAGTTGCGGGCCACACACTGCCAATATTCAATTAATCAATACCGAGGGGGAGGGCCCGATACTTGTTTCTCGAGGTGGGTTCTCCGGGTGGGTCTCCCGAGCGGTCGCCACGACGGAGGGCCGGGTCCGACCTGAGCAGGCCCGCCATCGGATGGACGCATTTGTGGCTCGGATAGCAGTACGAAGTACATCACATAGTGAGCCCGTGGAAGCAGTGGGTCTTGGTTCAAGCCATGCGATCCCGTGATGGCCGTGGAGCTCGGCAGCCACGGCATGCCGCTTCGGAGCCCGCGATCGTCTTGGTCAAGGCTGTCATCGGCTGGGCTTGCAAAAAAGGCGACTGCCAAAGGGCAAGCCTTCAGTGACATGTCGAGTCCCGTGTGCGACTTCAGCTCGCGCCGCATGACCTGAAGAGTCGTAGAGAGCGTCAATGTGCAATTGAGATTGGGGCGCCATGGCTGTTTGCCGCAAACAAGCTGACATATCTCCGGGTCTCAAAAGACAAGTCGAGACTCCAGGAAGAGTCCACAGGAGGTCGGGTACATAGGCGTTCGACTCGTGTATATGGTCTTGCGAGATGGGAGGTGCCGATCAGCCTTATCTGGTCCTAGGTCATTGAAGGATTTTCGTTTCAGAGCCGGCGAAGAGTGTCCGGATGACTTCGTCATGGGCATCGCTGAGGGTTAGAGGGCATCGTGACCAGCCAACTGGCCATTCCTGCTTGCCGACAAGGGACCCTGCCCTTTGAGAGTCGAGGATAAAAAGCGCAACTGTGACTATCGAATTCTCGGGACGGGTTTGGATGGCACGCTGAGTCAAGCAAGCCCGATTACACAATAGATTCGGCCCCGGCCCCGGGAAGCACTCATATGACGGTGCCAGTCCAGAACCTCTCGTCAAAAGGACGTCTGTGGAGACTGCGTAGGTCTCCGGATCTCTAGGTGCGGCCCGGGACTAGGGACCCCACCAAGCCTCGCAATCTCATCCAGGCAGGCTTACAATACACTATGGACCAAGCTGGTATGGACCGCTCTAGGCCCCGTGGGATCGGCAACTGGGCTTGGACCGGGCCCTTGGCTCGTGCCGCCGGAGTGCTGAAAGCGACACGGGGAACAGGATGATCCTACAAATGCCATGCAGCCAGCCAGCCAGCCAGCCAGCCAGCCTGAAGTGCCTGAAGTGCCTGGAGACTCCTGGAGTGTCGAAGTGCCAGAGTACGGATTAAAGCAGACCGGCAGACCATTTCGATGACAATCGTTTTGATACTAGTATAACCTACGTACATTCGCACAGAAGATTCGGTTCCATCACTCCAGAGCTTGCCGGAGTCTAGTTGTGTCAGCCCTTTGTGAGGCTCGGCGCAACTTTTGTCACCCATGGTACAAAGTACACACCATCTTGTGGGGGCTATGGTGTGGCGCCAGAGCTCTTGGTGGCAGGATGGTTTGTCCACCTGCTTTCAGTGCCTGAGCGACACCTCCTGACGTCTCGGCGAGGAGAAACTACAAAGCCAGGCCGGAGAAAAACGTGAGACTCACCACTGTGCACACATATCCAACAAAGCACGGTGAGCCGTTGACTGTATTGGGACCCCCACGGAGCTGTGCAAGCCCACGAGCAGATACACTGGTACAGTACCATTTGCGCGCAGATGGTGGCTTCGAGACAGTGCCTCTTTTGGGACAACTGCATTCCCTGAACCAAACGTGCCTTCTTTTTTCCTCGGGGACTTCTGTCGGGGCTTCGTCATCGTACAGTAATAACTGGCACGCCTACAATGGCTTGGATGGGCCAACGTCTGCTCTCCCTCTCTTCTCAAACACAAGCACCATCCCACTGCGCGTCTCGATGATTGTCACCTTTACTCCGCGGATACCCTCCCAGCCCTCCCATCTACAGCCTTCCCATCCACAGCCTCGTCGCACCGCTTGAAACCCTGTCTATATCACGGTAAGAAGCAGCAATAGGTCACTCCACCTGCTCCAGCGACCCCAATTTGCACATCTCGCCCACGCAGAGGGCTTACGGTCTAGACTGCCGCAGACCATCCTATGCCCCTGGCCCATGTCGACCTGTGATCCCTCGACATGCTCTTTTGCTACATGGCAATTTTCCTACCACACGTCAACTTGTCTCGTCTCGTCTCGTATCGGGCGTGCGATCTAACCTCAAACCGACCTTTCATGCTCGATAGCCGCCAGCTGCTCTCTCTTTCCTCAGACCAGGCCCGTCTCGAGTGATCCACATTGCCCGTCCGCTGATTTACCTACCCCGGCTGCACTACAGCAGGAAGGGCTCTTGGTCTGTCAAAGAATCGGCTAGAGGCTTAGAGGCTAGTACAGTCTCTCAGAGCGTCGGGACACGCGGTTGCAATTGTGCAGACTAATAACCACGCATCTCTTGTAGGTCCCGTCCCTCACCCAGTCTCCCTTTGCCCGTCTCCAGCCCGGCTCAGGTTCTGGCGCGCGTTCTGCTTGGACTGGTGGCTAACAGCGCATGTGGTTCAGGAATCGCTTTCCAAACCCGTCCGGATCAGTGGGCTACGCTTCTTCCCTAGGTGCTCTTGGCTTCACACTGGTCAAGCTCAGGTGCCTATACTCTGCGAGTCTGCGAAGGCTTGAGATTAGCGACTTCTTCCGCCCCCCCCCCCCGGCCCCGCCTTTCACCTTTTTCAGTCGCCAAGTCATAAGGATTCGAGCTGCGCGACCCTCGGCCATTTATGTTTCTTAAAGTCTCCTGGGAATGGCCCAGATATCGTCTCTGCCGAATGCTGTATGAGCTGCGCCGACCCCAGTCCTGATCACTTGCACCCATCCCCTGGCTATCCTCTTTTTCCCCCCCGGGGCCTCGACCCCCCCCTGGCTGCAACCGATCGTCCCAGTTGCCTGCTTCCGCCTAAGCCAAGGTAGCGAGATCGACGTGCCTGCCAGACATCGTCTTTTTTCTCAGCCCGTACCGCCGTTGCGGTCCCAATCCTCTTCTTAATTTCATTTTCATCGTAACATGCGAGAAGGGTTCCGTTGGCTGACAGCACGTCGGTTCGACAGTCCTCGATCTCTCGTCCTTCCTTCATGAATCTGGAGAACCACACGCCGCCACGTGATAGAGACTTGGGCATCAACCATCTGCCAAACGACGCCTTTTCTACAACTGGGGCTGCGACCTGTCCCCTGAGGAGCCCATCGTCGCTAACCTCGGTATCGCCTATCTCGCCCCCGGCCTCCGTTCCACCTGTCCAGCCATCTGGCCGCGGCCGGAACGCACACCCCTCTGACGACGCTGTCCGACTGGCCACGCAGCTGGTCAAGCATCGTGGTCTGCAGCTCGGTCATAATGGTCTGACGGCTGCCACCACCATTTGCGATCAGTCGGATGTGGGTGTTGCTCCATCGCTCCCCAACCATTCACAACCCAAGCCCTGGGCTGTCCCTCGTCTTGTTAGACCGGCGCACGCCTGGAAGCCACCCGAGGTTGCGGGCTTCGATTTGCCCAGCGTAGAGCCTCGACGGCCGAAGCGGCCCGCCGACACAAACGGCGTCGACACCGCCTTCCGGGGCCAGGCCAAGAAGCCGCGTCTACTCCCCCCTGGCAAAATCGACCTGGGGAACATTGTCCCTCCCCGGAAATTTGAAGACCTGCCTCTGCCTGACGTGTCACCACTCTTCTTCTCGAGCTCTTCAGCGCGGCCACACATGACCGGTCGTCCGCCCAGTTTCTCCACCCCAGAGCCGGCATCAGCGATGCTGAACCGGCTCCGGGAAGAGCCGAATTTCGTCAGAACCGTAAAGCTTCCCAAGGGCCCCGCCGCCTCTACCAACTCTGCGCGGGGCTACAGCATGAGCACGCCGGGCAGTGCCGGGTCGGACAGCCTCTCATCCCGGAGTGGAGAGCAACGCCAGCTGCCGTCGGAGCTGCGAGGTCTCCAGGGCCTGAGCGTGATCGACCTGTTGGAAGCGGACGAGCGACCGTCTTTTATAGTCGATTTGTCAAATTCCGCAAATTTCAGCCACGGACCGCTCAAGTTGCTCTTCGTGAACGCGTCGCTGAGGGCGTCCCATGGTGTCTATGAGCTCATATCGCAGAGTACAGACCACAGCAGCGACTTCTCGAGGTTCAAATCATGGGTCATCAGCTTCGTGAAGGACCACCGGTCGATGGACGTGTCTCTGCCGTCACTGTCGTACGGTGGCATAAGCTGGACCTGTTCAACCCTGGCCAATCGCTTCCGCTTCGTCAGCGGCAGCACCTCGGCCGTCTCGATCACGCCGACGTCACCCATTCCTCCAGCCCGGGCGACGAATATATCCCAAGAACGATCGCGCGGACTCACGCCCTCACGGGACACGCCCGCTCCGGGAAGAGACAGAGCTTTCAGCGACCTGGATTACTTTGGCAATGCCGAGCCGGAAGCGAGTCTTGAAGCTGGCCGCCGTGCACACTCTGAACCGCGAGACTTGGGAGACGTGAGGCCGGAGACGCCGGTGATCCAGACGGAGCACGATGCTGCGGGCCTGGATGATACATTGGGTCTCGCGCAGACCTTTGACTGGACGAGGATCCAGGATGTCGAATGTAAGTCCCAGCTGTCCCTCTTTGCCTTGTGCCTGTTGCAGAGGGCGAAGTATCTGCAGAGGTGGGATGACTTTTACGAGGGCTCCTCTGGGAATACCTCATGTGGGGTTGGCCTACCGTCGGCTTTTACGTAGGACCGTCGTCGGTCCTACGTGTGCGCTCCTGCGAGACCCATTTTTACCTCTGCGATCATGACCTCACCCATTGCATATACACTCTGTGCTCGTAGAGCCTATTCTCAAAAGGGAGAGGCGATCTGACTCTTTCTGCTTAGCCATGTCGCCTCATATGCAATTCGCGAGATCGATCAGATGGGAAGAAACCCCCTTGGGCCCGATAGAAGAATGGCCGGGCGAGCTGCGCATCATGTCCAACATGATCATGGGGAGCCCAAACCCTGCCGCCATGTACTGGGGCCCCGAATATGTCGCCATTTATAACGAGGCCTACCTCGACATGGCCGGTCAGAAACACCCGAGGCTTATGGGCCAGAGCTACACCGAGGCGTGGGCGGAGATCTGGGACGCATTGAAGCCAGTCTTTGACGCCGCTTGGAACAGCGGTCAGGCCACGATGAAGCATGACGACAGGCTCTTCATGTCCCGGAACGGATTCCTCGAGGAGACCTTCTTCAACTGGTCCATCGTCCCCATGATCGGCGCAGACGGCAAAGTCGTCGCACTCTACAACCCGGCATTCGAAAACACGCGCCGCAAGGTCAATGAGCGGAGGATGTTCACGCTGCGCGAGGTGGGTGAGAGGACATCCCTTGCACGAGACGTCCATCAGTTCTGGAAGCAGGTGCACAAAGGTCTGGAGTACAACGAGTATGATATCCCATTCGCATTGATATACTCGGTCGCGGAGGATTCCGAGAGCGACATGTCCTCGATGCATTCCGGCAGCGTTGCCAACCCTCCTCGGATACAGCTGGAAGGGTCCCTGGGGATGCCCGCTGATCACCCCTGTGCGGTACCTTCGATCGACCTGCGGACGAGCTCTGAGGGCTTTGCGCCCTACATGAGAACGTCCATGACACAGCCTACTGTTCCTGTCGTTCTGTCCAAAGACGACGGAACTCTTCCGCAAAGCCTCATCGACGGAATCCAGTGGAGAGGCTTCGGGGATCCTTCAAGAACGATCGTGGTGTTCCCTGTCCATCCTACTACAGGGGATGGTGTGGTCGGCTTTATCGTTCTGGGTGTCAATCCACGCAGACCGTACAACGACGACTACCGACTCTTCATCAACCTTCTCTCGAGGCAGCTCGCGACCTCGATGGCCTCGGTTGTGCTTTTCGAGGAGGAGATTAAGCGCGGTCAGCGGGCGGCCCGGATTGCTGCGCTGGACCGCCAGCAGCTGTCGCAAGAACTTCGTTTGCGGACTCAAGAGGCTGTCGAGAGCGAGTACAAGTTCACCCGTATGGCGGAATTTGCGCCTGTCGGTATCTTTATTACAAATGCCCAAGGCGACATCAACTTTTGTAACGATTCGTGGTGGGAGATTTCAAGACATCCTCGGAGTGTGGATTCGTTCGACTCCTGGATGGACAGCATCCTAGATGAAGACAGGCCGGCAGTGGAGATGGCGTGGAAGAAGCTCATTAAAGAGAAGGTTTCCATTATCCAGGAGTTCCGGTTCAAGGCATCTCGCGAGGCTAACGGCCATCCCATCGAGACCTGGGCGTTGATGAGCGCGTACCCCGAAAAGGACGAGTCCGGGGCGACCAAGGCCATCTTTGGCTGCATCACCAACATCAGCCAGCAGAAGTGGGCAGAAGCCTTCCAGAAACAGCGGAGGGAGGAGGCACTGGAGCTCAAGCGCCAGCAGGAGAACTTTATCGACATGACGAGCCACGAGATGCGAAACCCCCTGAGCGCACTGTGCCAGTGCGCCGACGAGATCATCAGCAGCATCGCCGCGTACCGCAAGACCGAGCCCGAACTTGCCGAACGCCTTCGGCTGACGCTGGAGAATTGCCTGGAGGCTGCGAATACCATATCGCTCTGTGCGAACCACCAGAAGAGGATCGTGGACGACGTTCTGACCCTGTCGAGACTCGACTCCCGAATGATCGAGGTCACGCCGACCGTCACCAAGCCTGTGGAGGTGATCGAGACGAGCTTGAAGATGTTCGACGCCGAGCTGGTTTCCAACAACATCAAATCCGAGTTCCACATCGATCAATCCTACCACAACCTAGGAATCGAACTGGCAAGACTCGATCCTGCCCGTCTGCAACAGGTCCTGATCAACCTCCTTACCAACGCGATCAAGTTCACCCAAAAACAGGAACAGCGGTCTATCGTGATCACGCTTGGGGCGTCAAAGCATGTCTCCGAAGCACAGGTTGCCGGGATCGAGTTCTTCCAGGGCGATGTAGAGCCGGGGGAGGACATCACGAACAAGCTGGAATGGGGCGACGGGGAGAAGTTCAATCTGCACATATCCGTCTCAGACACGGGCCCCGGCCTCACCGACGAAGAACGCGCGATGCTGTTTCAGCGGTTCAGGCAAACGTCACCACGGACGCACGTCGAGTACGGCGGCTCGGGCCTGGGCCTGTTCATCTCGCGTATGCTCACGGAGCTGCAGGGCGGGCAGATCGGCGTGCTCTCGCAGAAGGGCGAGGGCAGCACGTTTGCCTTCTACATCAAGAGCCGGAAGTGCGATGAGCCCCTGCCCGTCAGCCCGTCGGTGCACAAGGGCGGCCCGGACCCGCTCTCGGTGCATCCGGTCATCGACCCGACGACCGTCGACGTCCTGGTGGTCGAGGACAACGAGGTCAACCAGAAGGTCCTCGGGCGCCTGCTGCGGAGGTTCGGGTTCCGGGCGCACCTGGCCAACCACGGCGGCGAGGCGATCGAGAAGCTGCAGAAGTCGAGGCACTGGGACCACCGCGCCGCGGAGGCCGAGGGGATCGGCCCCGCCGCCTGGGGCGAGGGCGAGGAGGTCATCGACGTGTCGATCGTGCTGATGGACCTCGAGATGCCCATCATGGACGGCATGACGTGCGCGCGGCGGATCCGGGAGCTGGAGAGGCAGGGCGTGATCACGGCGCGCCTCCCGATCATCGCGGTCACGGCGTATGTGAGGCCTGAGCAGATCGGCGAAGCCAGGGCCTCCGGAATGGTATGTTTTGAAAAGCGCGCCCTAGATGTTTTTGTGGGGGGGGGGGGGCGGGGCGCCCGTGCGGAGAGACCAGATTTGTTTTTGTTCTGACTTGACATATGATAGGACGACATCGTGTCGAAACCGTTCCGCGCGCCGGAATTGACGCCCAAGATCACGAACCTCCTCCTTAACCCACCCACCGGGAACACACCACTCGCGACCACGCCGATGTCTCTAGCATCCCCGGGCCCCGAGCACGATCTAGCATTTCCGTTTCATACATGACGGAAGGCACTCACAACCTAATCTCAGTTGAGGGAGAATATTTCAGGATAGATGCTTCTTGACGATGTGACGAAGGTCTTGACGATAAATTTCCTGCAGGGGCGTGTGCTGTAAGCATCTGGAACGGGGTTCCTGCCCCATGACTCGGAGTTGGACGAGGCATTCTGCATTCCTAGGCGTTACGAGACGGCAAGGGAAAACACGCATTGGGTCAATTTGGATATTACGGTAAAGGGGGAATGGGGAATGGGGATGGGGGGGGGGGCATGAATTCCTTGAGATACCTATCCGGTACCGTCATACATGGCTTGAACGACTTTATTGCGTCGGCCAAACAAGCAGTAGAGCTGGTCGTATTAATACCCACATACATTCTGTTTAAAACGTATATCAGATGGTGATATGCTGCCCAGAAGAAACTCAAAACGAAGAGGATACTGAAGAAGCTGGTTGTGGAACTCCGGGAGAAGTAGGGAATGGTCGACAACGGCACCTTGAGGGAATGTCTCTTTTTGGGCGCATCACAATCAGACCGTAAAGTCCCGCATTACTTGAGCAACATGAAACTCATTGACCACACGAAGACAATGTGTATTGGATGTTTCTGCTTTCGGCTATGGCATCAAGGCCTGAAGCTCTCAACTTTGAAGAGGCTGGCTCATGCCACCGAATGTGACCATTTTTGTGATCTGCGACGACATGTTAGAAAATGACCTCCACTTTACCGGCTGAACACACTTGTACTTACCAGGTACTCCTCGACTCCATACTTGGACCCCTCCCGGCCAAAACCCGACTCCTTGACGCCACCGAACGGCGCCGCGGGGTCCGAAATCAACCCCGTGTTGACGCCCACCATGCCGACATCCAACGCCTCAGCGACGCGGTACACCCTCTGCAGGTCCCGCGAGAAGAAGTAGCCGGCAAGCCCCACGGGCGTCGAGTTGGCGATCCGGACGACCTCGTCCTCGGTCTCGAAGGGGAACAGGCCCGCGACGGGGCCGAACGTCTCCTCGCTCGCGATGGCCATGTCCCCGGTCAGGCCGGTGATGACGGTCGGCTGGTAGAAGTTGGCGCCCAGGTCGGGGAGCTTCTGGCCGCCGACGAGGACCCTGCCGCCCTTCCTCTCGGCGTCCCGGACGTGGCCCTCCACCTTGTCGACGGCGCGGCCGTGGATGAGCGGGCCGTGCGTCGTGCCGTCGCCGAAGCCGTTGCCCACCTTGAAGTCCTTGACCTTGGCGGCGAAGGCGCTGGCGAACTTGTCGTAGATGCCCTTCTGCACGAAGATGCGGTTGGCGCAGACGCAGGTCTGGCCGGAGGAGCGGAACTTGGAGGCGATGGCGCCGGAGACTGGAGCATAGGTTAGTCAGTGATTGGTGATTCCTGAGCTCGCATAGGAACAAGTGGGAGTGTACGTACCGGCGACGTCCAAATCAGCGTCGTCAAAGACGATGAACGGAGCGTTTCCACCGAGCTCAAAGGACAGCTTCTTCAGCGTGCTTGAGGCCTGCTTCATGAGGAGTTTTCCGACGCCGGTAGATCCGGTGAATGAGACCTTCCTGACGGTAGGATTGCTTGTGAGTTCTCCGCCGACCTCTGGGGTGTTCTTGAGCGTGGTGATCACGTTGACCACGCCCTTCGGTATGCCAGCCCGGTGAGCCAACTCCGCCAACGCCAGGGACGTGAAGGGCGTCTCGCCGGGAGCCTTGGTCACAGTAGTGCAGCCCACAGCCAGCGCGGGCCCCGCCTTGCGCGTGATCATCGCGGCCGGGAAGTTCCACGGCGTGATCAGGCCGCAGACGCCCACGGGCTCCTTGATGGTCATGACGCGGTTCCCGGGGACGGTGGCGGGGATGGTCTCGCCGTATATCCTGGGCGCCTCCTCGCTGAACCACTCGAAGAAGTTGGCGGCGTAGGCGACCTCGCCCTTGGCGTCGGCCAGGGGCTTGCCGTTCTCCCAGGTGATGAGCGTCGCCAGGTCGTCGGCGTTCTCCTGCATGAGCTCGTACCACCGCCGCAGCAGCTTGGAGCGCTGGCGGCCGGTCTGGGTGCGGAAGGAGGCGAAGGCCGCCTGCGCGGCCTCGACGGCCCTGGCGGTGTCCTTGGCGTCGAACTCCGGGCAGGTCCCGATCAGCTCGCCGGTGGCCGGGTCGTGGACCTCAAAGGTCTGGCCCGAGGCGGCCTTGACCCACTCGCCATTGACATAACAGACGTCTGTCTTGAGAAGGGAGGAGTCTTTGAGCTGTGTCATGTCAGTGACCGGTCGATGACCGATGTTTATGCTTACCACAAATAGACACTCGACATGCTAGGCCTAGGTACCTTTGGGGCCATCGTTGATGCCAGGCGATACGATGAGAGTGAGATGGCGGGCAGCGTGCTTCTCTGGAACCGGGCAAGTCTGGGGGCGAGTCTGGAGGCAGACAGGATGGACATGGTGTTGGAGGAAGTCCTCTAGCATCTAGAACCTCCCGGATTGCGGGAGCTAGCGCTTATTTATTCCGAAGGTGAGGAGGTGATGAGTCCAGGGACGGCGTGATAGGCTCTGGAGAACAGCCGGCCCGGTCGTGTTCAAGAATCAATTACTTAATTGCTGTGGCCCGGACCTGTTTCCGGAGGGACTGACGGAGCTCACGATCTCTTCCGCAGTGCCGACCTCGCCTTGTGGAGCCTACTTTGCGATCCGAAGGGAAACGGGTCAAGGAAATGTTCCCAGTGACAGACGGCAATGGGTAAACCCAAGAGAAATGTGCTCGTTGAGGGCTCAAAATAAACTGCAGTTGGAATGACGTTGAGGGTAAGACGTCACTAACTAAGTACTGTAGCAGCTTTGGGGAAGGGGTTTACAGGTGGTTCTGGATGATTGACTTTTGGAGCTGTTGGAGAACGGTGTAAAAAGAATTGCCCCCCAGGTCACTTATCGCTGTGACGTTTTTGGCTGTCTGCGGTGCTATTGATTGTGCCAGGCGGGATCGCGGGGTGCGGCCCACTGGAATGGAGCCGCAGCTTTGGGTACGGCCTGCATGCTTCGGATGTACTTGCCTACTTGAGTAAGCGAGACGGTCTCCCATAAATTATATAAGTGTACGTACGTCCATCCTTGCTCGACGAACATCACCTGGGCCTGTATTTTGGGTAGAATTTTTCGGGAATCCCATCATCCAACTTGCAAATTTGGTACTGGGCGACGGATCGCTGACCAACGGCAGCTAGAACTTGTGCACAAACTCCGCAACTTTTGCTGCGACGTCCCAAGCGCTGTCCTCAAACCCCATCATCTCACCAACGAAGAACGTGTCGTGGACCGCGCCGTCTTCATAGTGCAATTCCACTACGTTGCCTTCAACCGCGCGCATCTCCATAGCCCACTTCGTGATGCGCTCGAAGAACAACTCCCCCGTTCCCGCATTGACAAAAAGAGGGACATCTGTTGGGAACGGGCTGCCTAGCGATGTGATGTACGGATTCGTCTCTGGCTTGGGCAAATCACCCGCGTATGCGTGCGCGCCCCACACTGCTTATTGTCAGCTTTGTGGTAAGGAGACCCAAGTGCTTTTCCCAAGTGCTTCTACCCCCCCCCCCCCCCACAACCTGCTCGCTGAGAAACTAGCGCTGCGTGGATACTAGGAATAAAAGAAAGAGGTTACTTGCTACCATATGTGCCTGGGACGAAGTCGGTACCACGGTGCGGGTTATCAGCCGCGTCGTAATAGAAGGGCTCCACCCACGGCGACAGCAGCACCGCACACTTGGGCGTAGGTGTGTTGATCGCAGTTCCAAATTCGTAAAGGTACCGCAGCAAGGCCGTCGCAAGGTTGGCGCCGGCGCTGTCGCCGGCAAAGATGACCTGGCTGGGCGGGATGTGAAGCTCGTTCAAGAGGAAGAGGTAGCTCGACAGCGCGTCTTGCAGGGCGGCCGGGAAGGGATTCATGCCCCCGCGGCCAGAAAGGCGGTACTGCAGCGAGAAGACGGCATCCGCGCTGCCTTTCTCGAGGAAATACCTCGCGACGGTCCCATATTGCGCCGTCCGCCCGTCACCTTGGATGAAGGCTCCTCCGTGGAAGTAGAGGATGACGGTTTTTGAAGCCACATCCTCACCAGGAGCATCAGGGAACCATGTCCCGCCAATCTCTGTGGGTTTGACAGTTCCCGATGACAGCGGCCCTTTGTAGACGTCTGCGGTGGACGTTGGGACTGTTTGAAACCTCCTACCCTCCTTGCCTGGCTCCAAAGTGAGCGCCTCTGTGATCCCTACCCGGGAAACGGCATCGAGGAAAGGGTAAGTAATGCGGGTCATGAATGTCTGCTTGGCGCTCCACGTCCTATTTGGCCTGAGAGACGGGATCAAGGATACAGTGATATAGTATGGCAGGCGCAATATCACTAGGGCGGCGTAAGAGAACTGGAATACCAGCCTCAGTGGCTGGTGAGACACCAAGGGATGGCTGTTCCGGCCTGCCATCTTGTCTGAGGTGCTTCAGTGATGCTTCTACTGCAGATTTGGGCAACACAAATTTCAGCTATCAAATACGTGCTATTACCCAGGGGTGTTGTGAGATTCAAGCGTTTAATACCTAATGTAAAGTATATCAAGGCGCCCACGGCCTTGACAGATCACAGGAGTTGTAAGACGTGTGGGTGGATTGTTTGCCCGCAATTTGCACGATGTTGAGAATGAGATGAAGAGGGAGATAAGAAATACAGGGAGTAGGTTCAGATCCATGACTCAAAACCTCTCATGAGTGTCAGTGCCGGTTTGCATATACACACGTATGTACGTGCGCCGGTGAGCTGAACACCAAAGGATTCGTGTCCATGTCACCAACATCGCGGGCGGCCGAATCCTTCGACCCCTCAATGACCCCTGCGCATGCGTACGCATGCTAATAGGGTTTCCCATCCTCCCAGGCCTGCCAGGCCTGCACACAGCAAAGAAGAAATACCGGGTATAACCAAGCAAACGCCATCAGCACCCATCATTACCTAGGCAACCTAATAAGCCAGCCCAATACTACCTACGGCGGCAGGTTGTGCCAAACTAAGATGGTACACGCAAATGGCACCTGCAATCCGAATATCCAGCACCACCACGTATAAAGAGGAAGTAAATGCATGGATAGAATTAGCAGCTTCGAATTAGTACTACTTGATCAGTTTTATAAAGTTTGTCGTTGTTGTTGTTGTGCAAATACCAAGTAAAAGGAAGGGAGTACGGTGGTGTTCTCTTTTGGTGTACCTAGGCACCATCTTAGTTTGGCATAACCTGGGCGGCCAGATGCCCCTGAGTCCAAAACTCAGTTTACGAAGGGACATCCCTCGATCACGGATGCCGGAACTGGTGTCCGTCCTTGTTCAATTTCAAAAACTGTCCACTCGTTCTTCACTTTCGACATCCGAGCCTTGCTGTCAACTCAGGCATGCCTCCGCGAGCCAAGGGCTCAGGGAATGCGTCCACGGGTGCACATCATCCACAGACTTGTTACCGCCGAGTTTCCCAAATAGAGAGGCCTTAGTATAAGCCAGTCCATTCAACCTTCAAGGGCATCATTGCCGGCGCCCTGCAGCTTCGGGCGAGGAGATCAATTGCCAGCGTTTCGCACTCGATGACACCCCCGTCTCCCCAGCATCACCCGTGGTCGAGATGTAAGGACAAATGCAAACAAATCTCCAACGACTGTTGCTATTCTCATTCCAGATTTAGAATTGAACCATCGTTGTTATCATGTGGCTAGGTATTCATGTCAGAGATATCAGGGGAATAGAAGGTCAGAATTTCGAATCCTTCGAACAGCGCCAGATAGGTAAAACTGCCCCAACCTTGCGAACCCCAAACTGCCAGGACTGCACAGGATACTACTGTGCGTTTCGAGCGAGTAGTGATGGATTGACGTGCTATGGCGATGATCTTGAACCGTTTTGATTACGCTTGCCGACACATCACCTGCATGCTTTCCTGTGCTACCGTGTGTCCGCTCCAAAAGTTCATCCGCTGCTCGATCCTGCGGTGAGCCCGGGCATAAAGGCTGGTGAACTCCGCACCGACACATTGTGCCAGACAGGTGAGCTCTCGTGTCTGGTGACTGAGCACTGAAGGCAGTCACCTCGCGAATCGCAGACCTCCCCACTGGCTCGAAGCATGTGGTCCAACGGTCTGACCTTGGCGCTTTATGCCACGGCGGCTCTCACGCTGTATACAATCACGAAGATCATCTACCGCCTGTGCTTTCATCCACTCGCCGGGTTCCCAGGCCCGAAACTGGCAGCTGCAACCTGGAAATATGAGGCTTATTTCGATGTCATCCGCGGAGGGCAGTACATCTTCAAGCTCAACGATTTGCATGACAAGTACGGCCCCGTGATACGGTGCAGCCCGGAGGAGGTCCACGTCCGCGACTCTCAATTCTTCGACATTCTGCACCCAGGCCCGGGCAAAGTGCGAGACAAGTGGTACCGGAAGGGCCGCGTCAACCTGTCGCCAGGCTCTGTTGCTTCGACTGCTCCGCATGAACTACACCGCACTCGAAGGTCGGCGGTCAACCCGTACTTTTCCAAGGCGTCCATTTCCAAGCTGGAAGACGCTAGTATCAGGTCCAAGGTGGATCTGCTTTGCGAGCGCCTTGAAGAGTGCGCTCGGCTTGAGCCGGGAGTCGTTGTGGATATTGGTGCTGCCACTGGGGCACTCACGTTAGACGTCATCTCAGAATATTGTTATGGTGACTGCTATGACTGTCTCCGGGCGCCTTCATTCGCACCCCAATGGAAGCGTATATTGACAGGCTTGTTTGGGGGGATCAACATCGCCAGACATGTGCCTTTGTTATTTCGCATGATGGACCGTCTTCCCACTTCCGTGGTCGCTTCCTTGCAACCCGACATGGCACCTTTCGTTGACGCCAAAGCGAGACTCGATGCCCAAGCCAAGGCGGCATTTGACGAGCATGAGCAGCTTCTGGGCGGGCAGAAGATTGCCAGCACAAGAGACAACCGGCCCGAGGAGGTCTTCCACGGAATCATGCAGGCGGACCTGCCACCCTCGGAGAAGACAGCCGATCGGCTCGCCGACGAGGCTTTTGTGCTTCTCGTCGCTGGGGCCGAGACTACATCGCGAGTTCTTGCGACCATCATGTGCTATCTCTTCAGCGACCCTAGAATTCTAGCGGCGCTGAGGAAGGAACTTGACACGGTCATCCTCAACAACAACAACCGACTGCCACCCTCTCGCGTTTTGGAGAATCTTCTCCTGGTGAAGGCTGTCGTGCGAGAGGGAGTCCGCATCGCAGGGCCAGTCACTCAGAGACAACAGCTCATCGCGCCGAATGAGGACATTCCCTACAATGGGCTTTCCATCCCACGTGGAACGCCGATATCATGCACCTATCAAGACATTCTATTCGACCCACAGATTTTCCCCGATCCGAGGACCTTTGACCCGTATCGATGGATCCGCGCTACCGACGAGGGTACGAGACTGGACAGATATCTGGTCAGCTTTTCCAAGGGAGCCAGGAACTGCCTGGGGATGAACCTGGCATATGCTGAGCTCTACTTGGCCACTGCGGCTCTTGCGGTCAAGTTTGATATGGACCCTTTTGACTTCGACAGAGCGAGGGATCTGGACATAAAGAGAGACTTGTTCATTGGTCTACCTTCGAAGGAGGCGAAGCCAATCCGCTTCAAAATTCGAGAGAGAACGAGTCCCAACCGTCCTACCTGAATGAGACGGTGTCGCCCTGCAACGCCTGTGAAAACAAGCCCGGACGTGCACTGCGTATTTCCGAGCATTGTGGGTTGCACGGAACACTATGCCATACCTAGTAACTACTCAAGGTGGCCACAAGGGGCTTTGGTTCTGCCATGGTCTCATCCTAGGTCGACGATGAATGCTACTCTTGGGAGTACCCAGGTTCATACGAGGAGATGCTTCTGCGAGGTCAGCGATCAATAGTGCCGGAGATTTCGGCGGAATGCATGAAAGGCTGGATTCCCCGCTAGATGCCTTCGGGCTGCCCACGAGGCAAAACATCAAAGTGCTTGCGCATCCACGTGCCTCAAGCCTTCGCTCCTTTAGTCCATATGGGCACATGGACACGGCCGAAGACATCCGGTTTCTTCCATAGTTTTACAGACACGTGCAGTGGCGATGATTCGAGCTGCCTGTCTCGGCAAGCCACGATACACAATGACGAGAGGCCTGCATAGACTCGGCCGTTAAGGAAGAAGCTATTGAGAGAATGCAAATTTGGTCAAGATATCTCCGCTCATCTAGTACTTAAGTAGGCTGTACGTCCGCCATAGGCTTTCGTCTCTGTTCCAGGAATATCCAGGTGCACAGTCTGACAGTCAAGTGAACTGCCTGTGCCAGGGCAGGTGGTCATAGTTGAGACGAACGAGTAGATGAAATATCTGGCTTAGATCTGCGGGGAAGCTGGTCCCTGTCAATCACCGCCATTTACACAGAGCAGTCGTCACGGTGGTAGTTCACCCCGGCAGCCCGGTCCATGACTATACCACAGTAGCACAGTATCTCCAATTAGTTGCAGATGTGCTGGTCCGAAAATCCCGATGTGGAAACTGTAAACGCCTCCTGGCGTCACGGTACTTTGTGTGTCACTGGCTCCCCTCCTCAATATTCGGGTGAAAGTTGCGTATTCATGCGAAGCAGATCAGTGACTGGGTCATTTACTCAAGGGTAGCGCGTTTTCTCGGAATTATTCCCATCAGGTTCGCTTCAAATGCACGCCACTAGTCTCTGTTGTGGAGATACCACAAAAGTCTCTGCTCTATGTTCATCGAGAGTTTCTATATCGCATCAACAAGCCCCTCCTTACCCTCATCATACACAGAGCAGCGGTAGGCCAAGATGAAGAGCCAGGGTTCCCTTCTTGTCCTCGCGGCCGCAGGTTCCTGGGCTGCCCAGTACCGTCTCGAGGATGCTGCCGACACTCCCAAGCAACCCTTCCCCGATGCGTTCGTCAGCTATTCTATCGAGTTCTCCTCCTTCCCCGACTTCGCAGGTGAGTACTCGCTGAACAAGAACCTCCATCCAACCCGCTCAAGGTTGTGAGAAGGCTTACCACGTTACAGGCAACAACTCCGTGCCAAACACATTCTCCGACAACCTCTTGAACAACCTGGGAAATTTAAGCGGCACCAAACCATACATCCGGGTCGGCGGTAACACGCAGGACTACGCCCTGTACAACGCCTCCCTGCCGTACGCGCTCAACGGCACGTTCAACTACTCCCGGTCCTCTGATTATCCAACGACCATCTTCATCGGGCCCTCGTACTTTGAATCTTACGCGCAATGGCCCAACGTCAAGTTTTCCCACGGCTTCAACCTTGGCCTCGGCGGGAACAGCTCTGCTGGATGGCAGACGCTGCTGGACACCGTTCCGTTGGCGTGCCAGGCACTGAGCAGCGGAAACCTGTACATGTGGGAGTACGGCAACGAGCCCGATCTCTACTCGACTTCTTCCCAAGGCCCGGTGCGCCCTTCTGGGTGGAATGAGAGCGAGTATGTGGATCAGTGGCTCAACGGAACACACCAGATCAGGACTCTGCTGCAGCAGAGCTGCCCAGATCTACTGGAGAACGGAAGCTATGGCTATATGGCGCCATCTTTTGCGGGAGTGGACAACAAGCTGAAATTGCCTGCGACTTGGGCGGCTGGTCTGGATACAGATGGGGACGTGAAGTTGGTGTCTACTCACAAGTAAGGCCCTGGTATCCAATGAAGACTCAGTAGAAAGGCTAAACATCGTGAACAGCTATATTTCCGGCGCAACATCGCCTGGGGTTACTCTCCAAGGGACGCTTCTAAACCACACCCGGACCAAGAGCTCTGTCGACGCCCATATCGTTGAGTATGATCAGATCTGGTCCAACGGCAGTGGTGTTCCGCTCATCTTTGGCGAGACCAACTCACTCTACAACGAAGGCAAGCCCGGCCTGTCCAATAGTTTCGGCGCTGCGCTTTGGAGCATCGACTTTAATCTGTATGCTGCATCTGTCGGCTTCAAGCGTGTCCACATGCACATGGGCACTAATTATCGAGTGAGTACACCACCATGACAGGTAGCCTTACGCACCCTGTCTCTGACAGGCTCTTAGTATGCCTCTTGGCAACCGATCGAAACTATCAACGCGACAATCGGGACCAAACCCCCATACTACGGCAATATTGCGGTTGCGGCGTTTCTAGGGAACACCTTGGAAAACCCCGTTTCAGTCGCCAATTTCCCCCTCACTGACGACGCAGAGACTGCATACCTCGCATACGATTCCGACGACTCGTCACTTGTTCGACTGATGATCATCAATATGCACTCCTACAACACGACCATCGACGGCTCTGGTCTCGGTGTATCTCCCAATATCACGTCTCGTATCACACGCACGTACACCTTTGACGTGTCCGGTCAAGGCCTGAGCCAGGGTGATCCGGTGGGCGTGCAACGTCTCAGCGCAAACGGCAGTGACGCCATCAGCGGCATTACTTGGGATGGGTACAGCTTCAACTATGAGCTGGACGAGGGTAGACCTGTGAGACTTGAGAATATCACGTTTAGTGAGTCTGTGGTAGTCAGTGAGAATCTGACTATCGCAGTCGGTGTGCCCGACTCGAGCGTCGCTGTGTTGAATCTCAGGGCCAGCGAGGATGCCTTGAGTAATATCACAACCAGCACGGACGGTTAGTGCGTCGTTGGAAGCTGTCATGAGTCACACTGGAGCTGCCTCGAAACTTGCTGGCTCCGCACTCCAGCTCCCTGTATCCTTGGAGCTTGTCTGGTGGTGTCTATAGTGAGTGGCCCTTGTGGCACGGCTACATACAGACAGATGACTGAGACAATGATCACAACATTTACGAAGGAATTCCTGGACTTGACGATTCATGGCCACAGAAGCGCAAGCAAGCCCACCTTGGCCAAGCCTCGGAGATTTCGCGATTCGGGGATGAAGTTCAACGCCACAGTATCGCCAGAACGTTGGTAAGCTTTTTCTCTGGCGGAGCAAAGTATTTCATTGCTATTGGGAGCAAACCCGGCATCTGGCCCAGTGTTTCAAGCCTGCTTGTTATTCAAAGTCCTCATCCATGCCCGGCCAGAGGACCTGTCTACTAGCTATGGCCCACATGTGTGCTCCTGCGACGAAGAACCAGATAGCAACCAAAATGATGGTGAACTTAGAGATGTATTAGTTGACCAAATGCTGTTCTGAACAGAATCATGCGTCGATGGGAGTTGGCAACTTACAATGGTAAAGACCCAGTCTATAGCATCGGACCCAAGTGCCTCACCGATCGTTATGCCGGCAGTGCAGAGAGCGACCTGAGGGAAGACAAACGACCACCACTGCATTGTGAATTGTCTCGTGCCAGCGAAGGTGACACTCACAACGGAGAGTGCGAAAAACCAAAAGCTAAAGAGCCAGAAAAAGATGCCTGCAGGCACGCCCACCGCCTTCCAAATGTCTCCGACAGGAACGCTTGTGATTCCAAGAAAGTTGTCTGGGAGCGTCTTCTCTGCTTGTAATCCCAGGGCGACTAGAGTATATGAAGTGTAGGCTGGAGATGGTATGTGTATCAGTACCTGTATATGTCTTGCAAGATCTGAGGGTCCAGCCAGACCATGAAAAGACGATCGAAATACGTACCAGCGGGTCCAACAGCGACGAACATGCCCGGCCGCTTCGGGGCCGTGGGTAGCTCATGCCCAACAAGGCGTGCAATGTAGAGGCCAAACATCAGAAACGCAATCATCCACCCCAAACCGTTGAATAGCAAGCCGCCGATCATGATCGGTATAGCAGATTCTAATGGCTGGGTTGCAGCCAGTGATGCTGCAAAAGGGCCGAGGACAAGAAAAGGGTACCTGCTCACGGTATCAGTTTTGAATTACACATTTCAGCCTTCCAAGAACTCCATAACATGATTAACCTACGCTGGCAGGATCCACGCAGGCATGGCATGCTGGACGGGAAGTTCTTCTTCATCAAAGATGACGTGATATTGGAAAACAACCACCAATATCGCACAGCAGGCGTAGAGCCAGAAGCATACCTCCAGCGTCTTCACGAGCCAAGGGCCCGACGCGGGTATACCGTGTATCTCCGAGTTATACAGTAAAAAGTTGATCGAGACCCAAAAAGTCCCAAAATAGAAGCTTTCGTGCGGGTGGTGTAGGGAGCGCCTGAGCGCAAGGGGGTTTGTTATGAATCGGAATGTGATTATGCCGCAGAAAGAGACGAAAAGCACAATATCTAGAATGAAGAAGATCTTTCCAATCGTTAAGAGCCCGGTGAACGTCTTCGCCTGTTGTGACAGAAGCATCGCGAGTGCGCCCGTTGCCATCGTCGCCTCGAACCACGCCCAAGTAAAATGGGAGAGACGATCTCGAATGGATACTTTTCTGGGGTCAAAGGATTCATGTGATATGCGCATTGCATCTCCTCCGTCTTCTTCGTCTCGAACCACTGCGCCGCAGTTAGACGGATTGCGCCTGGAGAGCGTTGACTCGGATACTGTAAAGGTCAGTACGCAGCAGTGAGACCACAGCACTAGCCACAGCATGCGATCGGATTCTTACATGTTTCCATTGTGTGCCTAAGCTGCAGAGTACCTATGGTGCTGTTGTGCACTTGGTGCTCGACTCAGCGTATTGCCGTGAGATGTTCTCAATCATTCGGCTGTGAGTCGTATGTGGGCAGTTGTCGCTTCGAAACATTGCTTCATCACGAGTTGAATAACATATGAGAAGCGCTGCAAATACTCTTAGGAGGCGAAAATTGACTCTGACTCGTTAGCGGCTTGTTCGTGCGACTGGCTCCTCGGGCTTGTATCATTACAAAAAAGATGGTGGTAACGAAGTATGCGGCATGACGCCTTGACTCTGGCTTGGCGTCCTATTGCTACATAAGTAGTACCTAGGTAGTAGGCATCACAACAATGCGTTCTAGCTGCCCAGGCATCAGCGAGGAATTCCCCTAGGTTACCAGATCTCTTACAGTACTTGTGGATGAATGCAAGTCTAATATGCGAATGATAAAATTCGGCCCAAACATCATGAGCGCCCGAGGCCTTTCTATGACCCATTGTCAAAGAATTGTTGGAATCATGAGTATCAAGCTTGTCCCACTAAACGTGATTTTATTGACAACCTGGAACTTTTACAAGACTAAGCAGATTGGCGTCCTTCTCATCGGCCTGAACTATGTGGTATTGCGAGAGGAGTCCCGCCCGAGTAAGTACCTAGGTATACTGTCAGCTACGCTTGTATGCCTTGCAGATATTGAGTCCAGAGTAGTGGGAATGTCAACAGACAGACCTATACAGTCCACGGGCCTTGGAGTCTGGGAAAGCTATCTCCAGCTGCTATCACAATTACCTAGGTATTACATAGCTGATCTACATGCCCACATATAGTTCAAGCTAAAGTACATAAGCTTCATAAGCTCCGGCCAAGCCTCGGCTTGTGATGGTCTTACGAAACTATCACGGCCTCCAAATAGACGATGTGGGCTGAAGGAAGTAAGCCAATCCCAGATGTACTTATGTCTCTGTCATCATGCTTCCAACATGTGTAACTGATATAGGGTACATGCAAAGACCAAGAGTCATTAAAATGATATGCCTGGGTGCCTGAGAAGGTCAAATCACTTTTCACACGTGAAGCAAATCTGTAACAGCCTAAGTAATTAGTAGAAAGACTTGGTATACCAGAACGTCATAGCTCATCTGAGCCACCAGCATTCACTTGTACCATATGTTCCCTCTGTCTGTGATGTGTTGATTCCAGATGTCAAGTCTGTCTCGCAAATGCGTTGTGCATCAATAAGACCAACACATTTATTCTAGGTCTTAATTAGGGAGTTCCGTGCCGACAAACTTCGCCCTTAGGCTTGCACATTCGTCCCACATCTGGTTCAAGAGTTCTTGTTGCGTTCTCCATGCATCGAGACCTTCCAGGTGGTCTGGACCAAGCAGAATGTTTCCAACCTCTTTCCCAGCCTGTTGCAGAACTCTCGAGTAGCCCAAGCAGTCCTGACTCCATTGCTTGGCTGAGATCCTCCCGTTGATCAGATCGCCGAGTCGGAGTGCATGTGTAGCAGCCTGTGCTACGCCTGCAGTCGTGTGTGGCCGTAACACCGAAACAGTCTCACCCGCGAGGAGGACCTTGCCGTTCAAGAAGCAGTTCTCCTGAGCACTCATATCGATGATCGTCTGGATCGCAAGAGGACTCTGATAGGCAGTCTCGAGAATCTCCTGCAGCTGCGGAGCGAGGGTTCCTCGAAGCTTGTCGATGACCTCTGCGGACACCGACGGCCGCATCTGCCCGTACTGGTGCCCGCCCAGGAATCCCATGCTTCAAGCTCCGTCGGGGAGAAGTGCTTATAGCAGACCATACAGGCGTCAAAGTCCTTGCAGTCCGGGTTTAGCGACGGGACCAAGTATGAAACGACACTGATCCCACTGTTGGTCTGCGCGGCGGCGCCGTTTTCGTATAGTGACAAGGTTTCTAGTTTAATGTCTCCCCCATTCGTGCGACTGCGAATACAGCAGTAACCAGAGTAGCTCTGGTGCGCTTTCCCCATCATCTGAGCACGTACAGTACTCCTAGACCCGTCAGCACCAATGATAAGGTCGATATTGCTCATCGTTCTCTCCTGACAAAGTTGCTCATAGACAACCGCTACTTTCGCACCGTCACGGTGCTCAGAGATATGTATTACTCTCGCTCCAAAACAGTACTTTCCCCGGTGCGAACCTCCATATTCAAACGCAGATTTGAGCAACTTGATTATCGCGCTCCATCCAGTCGATTGTGGCATGGCATAGATAGGCATCTTCCCATCGATCGAACCGTCTCGACGAAGGACTGTGGTTTCACTCAATTTTCGAAATGACTTCGAGTCTGTCATAGGAATGTTGAACTTTTGGAAGAATTGGACGACTTCTGGTCGAAGTGCAAGGCCGGATCCTCGCGATTGGAAGTTCTGCTCTTCTGTGCGCTCGAGGATGGTCACACCGCATCCTGCATGCTTCAAAACGATAGCTGCCATCAGTCCAGAGATGGAGCCGCCAACCTGTGATGGTGTTAGGGACATGCCGCAAGACAGAGTTGAAAAGCCGCTTACTACAACGACTTTGAATTTCTTGGACTCCATGGCGATCCGAGGATGCTTTCTTCACTGTATAGGTACTTGAGAGGTCAATATCTCAATGTCATGAGCTGGTGGGCCAGAGAGTGGTCGCAATAAACCACTTGAGGGACGTGTTGTGCTTTAAACATCCCTTACATCGGTCGATATCTCAACTTCACCGTGTTGATACTCATCGTAACTTCGAAATCACGAGCTAAAGCTCTAGATAGGCGAGTTGCAACTCTATTTTTCGATAGTTGTGTTCGATGATCCGTATGACTGCTGCAGACGTTACTTCGTACCACCCTCTAGTAGCACGGTGGTATCGTAGCTATGCGCTTGGCGTGCCGGGGCAAAGTAACACGGGTTGCGGACCAACCGATTGCTTGAAGAAAAAGGTCGATGGAATTGGCCCAGCGCGCAGAGAAATGAACTCAGTGAAAGCATATGGAAAACCAAAACAGCGACCCTCGTTGCAAGACGATCGAAACAAGTTGCGGCCGAGTGTCTATGAAAAAGAGATTCGAAATAGACCTCAAGTATCCAGGACACCTGAGCCCCAGATCAGCTGTATCACCTACAGCGAGTCTTCACGATATGGAGAGTGTCATGCTGAGAATGATATGGAAAACCGTTGCCAAAGTATGTGTGGACAGATACGTGTACATTCCAAGGTTGCCTGAGGGTCAAAACACGTGTGTGTACTCAAACCATCGCATATGTACTCAGTACCTCGTTCACGACAAGCCTCCGACGACCTTCCATATTGGGTTTGAAGCCTGAAATATTTGAAGCTGACAGAGACCCTAGGCCCTCATGAGTGGTTACAGTCTTACTTGGCTTGAATGAACCAGTATCGTCGCAAAATCACGTCCATGTGACGTACCAAATAATCAGAAGCGTCGAATGTGACCATCGGCGACGAGCCCTCCTGATCCTCCATGTACTTGTCCCAACTCTGATACATGTGTCCGTAAAGGTGGTCCCCAGCATGGCCTTTTATAGCCGCCTCGCGCCGTGACCATGCCTCGCGCTCAACGGGCTCGGGCCAGACGCGGATGTACTCGATGTCCTCCTCGCGCAGGGCCTGGCGAAATTTCGCCTTTTTGGGGCTCATAAGGATGGCGTCCGGAATTTTCATACCTAGGTAGCTTGTGTGGCTATCTTCACACAAAGATGCAAATCGAAGGGCTTCCTGTCATTGGGGAGGAGAACCCTCCTATGCATTTTGGAACGTGAGTTCTTGATGTCGAAGACGAATACCCTTTCCCTTCGGCGGGTGATCGCCAGACGCCGGCAGTTTCTTCACAATGCTTGCCTGCGATGATTTTGTAGTACTTGACGGTGAGACTTCAGAGATTTTCGGGGACCTCTGTTGTTGCCTTCAAGGCTGATTTACAGATGGCGACGAAGCCGCTCGGGATCATTGCGCACGTCTGGTCTGCATAACGTGCAAGCAGGCTGCCGCTGGCAGGATATTCGAAGCGCATGCCAGATCACAAAACACCGAAAATGGTCTATCTTCAGATTCTTAAAGAATTGAGGATGATGACTCAGAGGAATGTGTCCTCTGTCACATGACGCAATAAATATGCTAGGTTAAGGTCACAACTTTTCGTATGACTCGATGAGCGTTGAGGTGAGTGAGCGACAGCAAGTCCGAGAGTGCTTTTTGAGCCTTCGAATCTATATGTTTTGACATTGTGGTCAGGCTGGTACGCCTACTCACACAAGATGGTCAAATGTCACCAGTCATGGGCATTGTGCCATTGTCCCATCCACAACTCGGGAACATGGCTGAAGGTCTGACAGGGTTGGGCAACGGACATCGCAGTTCACCGTCTAGAGCCGGTCCACGTCGGTACGTCGAACTGAAATTGACTGAAAGGCCTAGAATTACTCCATATAAAAAATGAAGAAAGATTCCCCCCAGGATCAGGGAATTGAAGAGCAAAGCGAAAATGAGCGAGTTGCAAGTCGGCAAGTTCATGTGTTTGCGGTTTGAAAGGGGAAGGTTGTCAGCGTCCAAACGCCGGGAACCTGCACCGGCCCGAAACTCTGACATGTGGACCCTCAGCTGCCGTGGTGCCGAGGCACGCGCCGACGTCATCCCCTTTTCCCTCAGCTTCCACTGCGCAACCGGGGCGGGAATGGCACGAGGACAACAACATATCAACAAGTTCCACTGGAAGGGAGCCAGCGAGAGTGGCAGACGAGTTTCGTGTGGCAAGTTGGTACCTGCGGGCTTGAGAGGGCATACAAACCAGATACAGTACCTAGGTAGTCCTTGAGAGGTGGCCATCCACCCTTCCACGCTCTTGGCTCCAAGCTTGAGATCCACATCGCCGAGGGAAAACCACCGGTTCTCACAACCATTTGCCTCGACATCTTCGAGCAGCTTTCAGACACGGACGGTTCAAGACACAACTGCGACAATGGAGTTGACAGAAAAGAAAATATGGCAAGCTCAACCTCTGTCCGGGACCACTTACCATAGACAACAAAACTGACAACTCTCCAGGGACAGTTTCCCCCCCGTCGCCGAGGTAATGAAGCACCCAGCCTTCCCTACGGCGACCTGGAACTTGAAGCCCACGAGAAGCGGTCTCTTGCCTGTAGCAGAAGGGCGTGGGGGACCTCTCAAGATCTCATGGGAGATACACGGCTCCGGGCCCGTCAGGCTTGTTGTAAGTCAACCACCCAGGCCCAAGCCTGATGTGCAGCAGCCTCGGTTCCTGACCACTCCACCTCTCAGCTCCTCATGGGCCTGGGCTCCTTCAAAACCGCCTGGCAGCGCCAGACGCTACACTTTGGCCATGAGCGTGGATCAACCTACTCCGTCCTCTTGCTAGACAACCGTGGCATGGGCGGTAGTGACACGCCCCTCATGCGCTACTCGACCTCGGAGATGGCCCGTGACGCCATCGAGGTGCTGGAGCACGTGGGCTGGCTACCCGCCGACATCCTCTCCTCCTCGCCCCCACCATCCTCCAAAACGGGGGGAGAGGGGGTGGACGGCGGCGGCGGCGGCGGCGGCGGCGCGGAACGCCGCTCGCTGCACGTGATCGGGATCTCCATGGGCGGCATGATCGCGCAGGAGGTCGCGTGCCTCGTCCCCGGTCGCATCTCGACGCTCAGCCTGCTCTGCACGGCCGCGGCCATCGAGAACACGACCACCTTCTGGGAGAACATGGCCCAGCGCGCGCAGATGCTCCTGCCCAAGTCCCTCGAGGCCTCGGTCCGCGACGCCGCGCGGAACCTGTTCCCCGCGGCGTGGTTCGCCGCCCGGGACGAGGCGCACCTGCCCGACCCCGCGGCCACGCCGGGCGTGCTGCCGCCGGGCGGCGCGGGCGACGGCGGCGGGGAGGACGGCGGCAAGTACCTACGGTTCCAGACCAACTACGAGCGCTTCGTGGCCGGCGAGATGCACAAGCGGTTGGATCCGAGGTTCACGACCAAGGGGTTCCTCTTGCAGCTCATCGCGGCCGGGTGGCACCACAAGAGCCGAGAGCAGCTGAGCGAGATGGCGGACAAGGTGGGGCGGGAGAGGATACTGGTCTTGCACGGGACGGAGGACCGGATGATCAGCGTGCCGCACGGCTACAAGCTGAGGGACTACTTGGGGGGAGACGAGAGCGGGCTGACAGCAATTATAGAGGAGGGCCTGGGCCATGTCCCACCGCTCCAGCGCTTTGAGTGGTTCCATGCCTTGATGGAGCAGCGAATTCGGAAAGGCGAGGAGTTGGATGGACGGAGGATGTCTTGAGGTGTTGGGGCTGGCGGTAATGTGATTTATAGAGTTCGCGACTGGTGGACATCGAAGACGGACACGAGAGAAGGGCGTTGGAGGCTTTCTTTGTCTAGAAGAGTCCCGGGTACAAATACAGAGACAAGGCACGTTTGGTAAACTACGAAGGCTATCTGCACTTTAATTTTGAATTTCTTACTAGCGACGGATGAGACGCTTGCATCCTCACCAATCTGCTACCAAATGTTGGCGATGACATAGCACTTCACATACCCTCATGATAGCCAGAGAGGGGTGAAGGCCAAGGCAGTGCCGATTTCTGTTGCTTGAAGCTCTTCTTCGACCGGAAAGATCTGTTCTTATAACGGTAGGCCTTTGAAGCCAAGTCGTCGAACATGTGCCCGCTACATCATTACGAGCCCCACTCCACTCAAGTTTTCCTCGTCAGCCATGTTCCGCTTGTTCACGCCACCGGCGATTGGGTTCGCGCGGTAGTTGAAGAGGTAGTAGTGTAGTGATCCATCGCCCGGGCCGAATTTCTGGTTTTCCAAGAACAAGGTGTTGTCAGCGAGAGAAAGGGCGTTGAAGACATCGAAATTGTTCTGCTTCGCGAGGATCAGGGCGTCGGACATGAGCTTGTTCAGGCGGTCCTTGAGGGCGGCCTTGTCGAAAGGGGTGGTCAATCCGCTCTCGGAACCGTAGTAGAAGAGGTAGGCCACCTTGAGGACTTTGTGGCGCGGGTGGTTGATGATGGTCGACTCGAGGTTGTAGAAGGAGAAGAAGTCGGTGATGTTCTTGTGCTCATCCTACAACACCGGTCAGAAGTTGACTCACAGGCATGAGCAGTGCTGTATCTTACCTCAACGACATATGTCCAGACGGCCTGCTCCTCACCGTCGCCGCGGGGCTGCAGGAGCCAGTGCGCAGTCTCCTCCTCGGTCCACTCGGGAGCGATGTCGTAGCGGTGCTCATACCGCTTCATGAGCTTGTGCACAGCAGGAACGTCCTTCTTCTGCATCTCGCGCAGACCTTGTAGGTTCGTGCGGTCGGGCAGCGCATACTTCCGGATCTGCCACTCCGGCTTGCTGTTGGGCGGCAGAGGACTGAAACCGATCTCGTATAGTTTCTTCCAGTTCAGCGAGCGATGGTAGTAGCGGCAAGTGCTGACGGGCCTGGGCAGCACGATGCCACCCGTGTAGACGCCCTGCCAGATGCCGTACAGGTTGGAGCGACGGGTAATCTCCTTGATGAGGATGGGCGCAAGACGCTTGCCGCGCAGCTTCTTGTGGACGCACAGGAAGTTGACCTCGGATGCGACGAAGTCCTTGCTCCTCACGCGGATGGTCATGGGCACGGCGGAGATGAAGGCGACGAGTGGGCGGCGGTCCGGAAGGCGACAATCGCGGATGCCTACGTGCCAGTCCTTCTTCCAGCCCGGTGCCATGAGGGACCATTTCAGGATGGCGGTGCCGTAGTTGAAGCGGAACATAGCCTCATCATCTTCGACGTAGTGCCCATTCAGCAACTGGTATACCTCCTTCATCTGCGCCTCCTCCAACAGATCCATGGTTACCCACTCGAACCCATCGATCAGCTTTTGCGGCTCCTTGGGCACGTCGTCCACACTCTTGGTCTCCAAAGGACCCTCCTCGATCGGCTTGCCAGACAGGGCCTCGTCGAACTTGGGCACGGGCTGTGTCTTCCAAAATTTGTAGCTTCCCATGTCCTTGGCGTTCTTCCCATTGAGGGCGAGCCCGGTCAGAACGTCGTTGAGGGACAGTGTCTTGAAGGCCTCGGCAGCCTTGGCAGGGTCCGACCCGTGGTCCTTGAGCAGCTCGGGGTTTCGCTTGACGATCTCTTGGATCTCGCTGTCGGGCAGCCTGTCGAGCAGCGCCTTGACCTGATCGGAGGGGTCCTCGGGCTGTGTGTTTCCGGTGAGGGCAGCCTTGAGCTTCTTTCTCTTGGACTTCTTCTTCTTCTTCTTCGCTCCCGCTGCGGCTGGGGTCGCGTCGTCTGCGGCGGCACCCGCGGCATCATCCACATCGTCAACGTCGTCCACGTCGTCCTCGTCATCGGATGCGACAGCAGGCTGCTTGCCCTTGTCAGGCTTCTTGTCCTCTTCCGTAGCAGCCGCCTTGAGAGGGTCCACCTCCTTTGACTCGGCTCCTGACATATTGTCTGACTCCCTGAGATGCTGGATTCAGTCCGTTGTGGAGTGTGTGGGTTCTTGTTGGTTGGGAGGAGGGGGTGGAATGTCAGGTCGGACCAGAGTCAAGTTGGCGTGCAGCGCGGCCAGCCTTGATGCAGCCGCGGGATGGAGGGGTCGTGGATCTACACGGTAAGTAAAGCCTGCAGTGAGTGACAGCTGTCAGGGGAAGGCAGCTTTACTGTAGCTTGTTTATCGATAACAGCCGACGTCACCTGTTACCACCCTTCATCCCCCAAGGACATCCGCTGTTCTCGCTCAATGTTCATCTCAAGAGGGTGGGTTACATCCTCTAATACTTCGAGAAAAACAGGACATCCTCTTTAACCTATCGTATCATGAAGTTAACGCGCGAGTGCCTGATTTAGGTAGATGTCATTTCCTCGCACCACGGACTCTACGGACTCTAGTTGCGCCGCATGACAACGCATTGTACCAAATGAGCCGAGTGGGATCGGAGGTTAGCCCAGGCTCACGTTGTTGCCTGAAGAAAGCCTCCTTAGCTGGACAATCTTACACATATAACACTTCCCCGTCGTGAGGCGCACCTCTTCTTCATCCTGCACTTTCACCTTTCACGTATGACCTTCACACTCAATCTTCTGGAGAAGAAATCAAACGACCGTCTGCAACATTATGGGCAAGCCCACCCCGCCAGCGGCGTCTCCTGGCGCCATCTCTCTTCAAGACCAGCCAAGCGACCGTTACTTTGACGACGACGCGCCCGAGCTCGCTGGTCTCCACCAGGACGACGACCTCCCACCCCTCTACGAAGAGACCACCGAGGCCAGCAGCAGCGCCGGCGCTCCCTTGTTGCCCAACGGATTATCCGCCCAGGCACCGACACTCTCCCCGCTGGTCTTCGGCTCCGACCCTGCTGGACTCCAATCCTTTCGTCGCGACGATACCACGACCTACTTCCTCCATCCCAGCCTCGATAATGACGCCGACTTCCTCGAGAGTCGCGTACGTCACTGGGCTGCGACACCGCCACGGCCCTTCGTGCGCGTGCGCGGGACGCACACCTCGCAGCAGCGCGATCGCGACGGCAAGAACAGGTCCAAGGAGGTTGTCGACTTCGACGTCTGGGTCGAGCTGACCCCGTACCTGTGCCCTGACGGCGGCGTCACGCGGGCGAACTGCGAGCTGCGGACTGTCGAGAACGGGGAGAAGGCGCGGCGCGGGGGCATTTGTCGCAGACGAGGACCTCGGCCCCGCGAGGCCGGGCGGGTTGAATTGGGCATGGGTGAGACCGATGTGCGGAAGCCATCTCTGACCGAGTGGTGCCATATGTACTGCGCAAGCCATTCTGGGCTCAAGACGTTCCAACTCAAGAGGCATGTCGTTGGGTTCGACCAGCAGCGCGTGAAACAGCATCTCGAGAATATGGTGCGCCGGACCAATTACAAGGGTAACCTAAACATCCAATTCCCCATCAAGAATGAGAAGGTCGAAGTCTGGAACGACTCTCGGATCAACAGGTGGCGCTTGACGCACTGGATCTATGTCCTGTTCTGTTTAACATTCTTGTGGATCTTGACTTGGCCGGTCCTATTTTTCACGACAAAGAAGTTTGAGACGGTCAACGCGGTGTGGCATTATTCAAGGCTGGATGGTGAAGGCAGGATCCAATACGTCACGCTGAGTGAAGACCAGTGGTACAATCTTTGGGGCAGAGCAATATCGAAGGCCGTCTTGATGAAGAGGCAAGGCACGCTGGACCAACAAGATTTGCTGGCTGCTGAGGGGGCGCCGCCGGGCTTTAACAGCGCCTCAGATCTTGTCGCAGCCGGAGTCAACGCTATGAATGCGGTCAATCGACAGCTGGGCTGGGGAGAGTCTGACTAAGGCAACTGCCCGAGGCGGGCCAATTGGCTCTGGCATGTTGATGGCGAAGGGGTGTCTAGGTTTGTATGTTTACATCAACAAAGCACAACTGTCACAAGGGTAGGTGAACCTTTATTCGAAGCACACGTTGTTTTCCCCTTTCGCAGAAGTCAGCCACTGAAGATTGAGTGGAATTTGAGAGGGCCAGTCAGTCTCCCGGTTGTCAAACCTGGTGTTCATGCACAGTTGAAGTGCCCACCTTGAACGATGGGAAGAGAATACATCGATCAGGGGAACAATGCTTTTGCTGTATCTTTGCTCGCCTATTATTGAACCGCCGTTCCTTCTTCGTGGACGTGTTACGCAATACGGAGAGACTTTGGATTGGGCTGGTATTTTCATCCTGAAGGATTGGAGCCCTAATGCCACGGAACGACACACACAACCTCCCTGAAACAATCGCTCACCATGGCCTTTTGGTTCCCTTGCCAGTTCGAGAATTAGATTGTGGCTGACACTCGTGTAAGATGCAGCTGAGCTGCAAGCGAGAAGAACCCCCACGAGGTCGCGGCCAAAACGACGCGCTTCATTTTGGGGGCTGCAGATGGCAGCGGCCCCGCGGACCCAAATGTTGAGGTCCAGTTTTACTTCCCCTTCTTGTTGCGTTTGTCTCTGGTCGTTTCTTTTTGCAGTCTGCTCGTGTTGATATTTCCACGTTCGCTCGTCGTCCACCTGGTTGTCTTTGTAATGCGCATCGCTGTGGCGAACGTATATTCTGGCAAAATGCCACAACGTCTCCTCCTCCTGCTTCTTTGGACGACCTTCTTGAGGCTGGCAGACGGCGCCGCCTTCTGCTACAATTCGGACGGCACCATGGCCTCAGGATCATCGGCTTGTTCGTCCACAGGACATTCACAGTGTTGTGACTCGGGCGCCGGCATATGTCTTTCGAACGGCCACTGCTTGCGCTTTTTGCACCCCATGGGGCTCTACAGAGGGCTCTGTACGGACCAGTCCTGGAACTCGGCAGCGTGTCCTTCAGCATGTCGTCAATGTAAGTGCTTGCTGTCGACTGGCCTTGCTCTTGCATGGGGACGGCGAGAAAATACCCAGTCTTGGCTGGAACAATTGCAAGGACGGGCAGAAGACACTGACTTTGATCTGCATCACTGACAAAGTTGAATCATGCAGACACCTCATACAGCCCCATGCTCAACATATGGCAGCCAAATATCAGCACGGTGATGTACTGCTGCGGCAACGTCAATTCCGGTGCAACAAATGAATCCGACGCATGCCTGGACGGGGCCGCGCCCTTCTCCGTGGCTGGTGGGACACCGCTGATGGGATTCGCTGGTCTGTCCAATGATGAAGTGATTGCGGCGTCGTCTGGAATATCGTCCACGCCCTCGACTGCCTCCTCGTCACAGGGCAGCGGCTCGACAGCCACGACTGGCGGAGCACTGCCAGCACTCACGACGTCTTCGACCTCGACCTCGGGCGAGGCGTCGTGTACTTCTCAAAAGCAGAAGGATCTGACCGTCATCGTGGGGATTGCAGGGTCTCTAGGCGCTCTCACCGTGGCGACTATGGTATGGGCACTCTGGGAACGGAGAAAATGCTTGAAGGCTCAACGGGCCGCTGAAAACGCTGCGAAGCAGAAACCTGGTGAGAAGGACAGCATCGATCTCGGCTTGACTGACTTGCCGTTTCAGCGCAGAGTCGCTGGTCAGGGCATGTACGACCACTCGGTGCACAAGTCTTCGTACCCAAAGCGCGTATTGGGTGAGTTGCCCGACGCAGCACCGGCCGCGGCGGAGATGGCGGATTATCGAAGTACAGAGGGTGTAGAGTTTCGCCGGTTCATGGACTGAGGGCACAGCGACGGCGCAGCTGACGTGAGTCAACGCTATTGCCTGCGACTCGTAATTTGAAGATGTCAATGACGAAGTCAGCGTGAGGAAACGGAGAGGCTCACTTCAATCTGGTGTGTTGGACCACAACTCCTCTGAATATCACTTGGGTATCGCCCGGATTGCCTGGCTGACAGGGCGTGTGTTCGCTGCCTGTGACTCACTGCCCTGATCGAGACTCGATGGACGGCTGAATTTACATGTGGTTCCATTTGATCAAGCAAGTCTTGCACATGTGATGAGTGGATCGGATTGCGAATAAGAAATCCTCGGGCTCTCTGGGGCGCCGCAACTCTGAAGTCTCGTTCGAGCGCCACGCTTGTGACCCTAGCGTGAAAAGCCCATAGCAGCACTTGATTTCCAGGCTATATATACCCGCGAACCTCTTCTCTTTGCTCTTTTTTTCTTTCTTCTCCTTTTTTCTTTTCTTCATAGGACCGTAGCCCCGCACGTTGACCCTGTCGAATCCGTGGTCCGGGTGACAATGCGGTCCGCCCGTGTTTACATACCACCTCTCTGGCAGGGCAGACTTGGTGGAGGCCACTGCGTACTCACATGCTCTTTTGCGTTTGCTTTTTTTGCTCAGCGTTTGCTCTTTCTCAGCGTTTGCTTTTCTCAGCGTTTGCTTTTCTCAGCGTTTGCTTTTCTCAGCGTTTGCTTTTCTCAGCGTTTGTATTTTTACAGTATTCTTAAGGGTATCATCTTCTGCGCCTCCACGTGGCGATACCTGGATAGTACCAGAGCAGAAGCCGTTTTGCTTTTTCCCCTTGTTTCAGCATGTCTGCATTCCCCTTCGACGGAGAGGTGGATTCTTCTAACCTGTGCAGGTATCTTCTGTGCGCACATTCAAGAGAAGCGGTGGTCGTATCCTGTGACATCAAATACGTCCTCCATTCCAAGAAGACTCGGTACTCGGTAGTAATCTCACCTGCCATAGGGCTCGATACAATGTGTCTCGAGGTCTGACCGAGCATGCCACAGAGTGTTGGGCAATTCAAGCCAAGAAGGGCGGCTGATGCCCTTGTATTACGCCGCAACGGCATTGTTTCTATCCGAGGTACGAGGTATAGGCATACGATTGATAATCACGGTCAGTCATACGGCACCACAAGAGATAGGTTACCAATGCGTTTCTGCAGGTTACTTGGATATGTTAGGTAGGCTGGATTCCACAACACTACCTTGGCAACATCTTCATCAATGTTACCCCTAGGCTGCGAGCGTTGCTAACCAGATTTCGGGTCTGATCCATGCTGATAAGACTCTCGGGGAGTTTTCTATTTGCTCACTTCTCAGGTACATGCGTGAATGTTCAACGAAACAAAAGACAACAGGATAGTTGGAATCACGGCATCAGCCTTTGACCATGTCTTTGGTATATATATCGAGTACATAGAGTCCGCCAGCACTTTGCCGAGACATTTCCAGAGGCCATAACATTCAACATCTCTCTTGATCTGTCCCGGAAATCAAACAGCACCTCAAAATGTCAACTACCTCAATGCCCAAGATTCTTCTTTTGGGTGCCACTGGATATGTGAGCAGGTTTCTCATGCACAAATCCTCCTCATTTTCATCTGAAAAGTGCCGACTGGAAAGGACACTAGATTGACAAAAGCTTTGCTCTTCACCCCGAAACATGGTGCTTTATGTTCCATGGACTTGGCAGTGCAGAGAACTAATTCTTCGTTTTCGTAGATTGGAGGAACGTCTCTCCACGACCTGCTCGCGTCGTCTCACCCTATTCTGGCCAAGGCAACCATCTCGCTTTTCGTTCGTGGCGATGATCGCGCTGAGAAGCTCAAGAACGGCACCTGGGTCAACCCGATCGTGTTCAGCGGGCTGGAGGACATAGACTTGGTCGCGTCTACCGCAGCTGAGCACGACATCGTCATCAACGCCTCGACTGGCATGCATCCCCCCTCGTGTCGAGGCTTTAGTAAGAGGACTGGCAAAGAGACTGGGAGCCGATCCCAGTGCAAGAAGATCATGTTTGATTCACAACAGCGGCGTCACAAACATTGCCGACTCTCCGCTGCTCGGCGACGACCATCCGGAGCGCCGTTTCGACGATGCAAATCCGCTCGCTACGTATGAGTTCGAAACGGAGCACGAGTTGACTTTCAAATATCCGCCACGCACCTCTGAGCTGGAGGTTCTGGACACGGCGGAGGAAACAGGTGTCAACGCCCTCTCTATACAAGCGCCTTCTATCTGGGGTCGGGGGCGTGGCTTGTTTGCAACTCGCTCTATGGTGATTCTCCGTATGTCTTGTTGAATCTCTCTTCGTGAAAAGAGGACTGACATAGAGTCATCAATATTTATGTACCGCTTCATTCTCGACAAGGGTTGGGCCTTTCAGCTGGGCGACGGTACTGCATGTATCGGTATCGGACACGTAGATGATCTCGCGGCACTGATCACCATGATCACTGGAAAAATTCTGGATGATGGTGGCAAGAACCTTCCCAGGGGCAAGAAAGGCATCATGTATGCCGAGGTCGGAAATGTCACCACCCTCCAGACGAAACACGGATGCCTTGACGCCGCATTCAGGAATGGTGTCCTGTCCAAGCCAGAAGGCCCTCAGCACAAGGAGGTGCGGACTATTGATCTTGATGAGGCCGCTCTGCACCTTGGCGGGGGTGAGCTTGGGAGACATATTGCAAGTCGCGCTGGAGCTGGCCATATGAACACGGTCTCCACAACAGCTGGTCACCTAGGCTGGAAGCCAACTCACACTCTAGAGGACTTTATGTTGGATGAACACTTCGACGAGGAGTTGATGGCATTTCTGGAAACAAAATAATGAATTGGTCAGGTACCTAGGTAGTTATTAGTGAGCTGACTGCCTCAGGGTGTGCAGTAGCAAGCGACGCTGACGAAAGAGAAGAACCCGATTTCCGCGGCTAGTAGGAGTAATCGTCATCCTGTATTGCCACATTGTTTGCAAACGTGTACCTTAAACTAGCGTATACACTGCTCAAACAGCGCCGAGAACCGTGGAAGCCTTAGGGTATGATCACCGGCCAAATGTAAAATCCGAAAAGCAATACTAGCGAGCATTTCGCAGAGGACGGCAGTATCTACAGAAGATAGTTCTGAAAGTGAGCCAGAGAGTATAGCAAATACCGTATAGGCACTCATGTTATCACCTAAGTATAGATTGTCTACAAACTTGGAAGAAATGTAGCTTCGGCGTCTTGAATCGCATGAGCGATTGATGTGACCATCGGTATTGGACTTGTATCCCACTGATAAAATCTCTGCTTCAGGCTCTTTTTTGCTGCTTAAAATTTCGATGTCGAGGTCCACATGGCAGTGGTTCGCCCTTGGTACTTAGTTTGCATTGTCTGGTTGAGTAGTAGGGAATGGTCTATACCGCATCCCCTAGCTGTAGTTTGATGCATTGTATCATGCCCTGGCCATGAAAGTAACTTGATGTGTAATCCGTCATCCCCTCAGAGGCCTGTGATTTATGCTGAAAACATAATTGAGACGCTACTTAGGTTTCTGGATACTATACTAGTAGCTGACTACCCAGGTGGAAACCGGGCAAAAGACAGGCGGTACTCGGTCGGACTAAGCTATGAGATCAACTTATGCTTGAGGTTTTGCTTATAGAGACTCGTATTTATTCTGAGGCGTTGCCAAGCATGTTTCACAAATTTCAACGAGTACGTCAACGCGTCATCTTGCAGAGTGTGTGCTTGTGTGCTACCAAACTGCTGCGGATCAAGCACCAAGCTCGTTCATTCAACTCATTAGGCTGGCCCGGTCCTAGCGTCGTGCTTGAACCGCGATGATATCACCACTCGAGGGCTGAACAAACGCCGCAGCGGTGTTTCATGATAAAATAGATTATTTCCACTGGGACTTCACTCCTCACTGAATAATTCATTCCTTGCAGAGTATAATGTTGAAGTTGAGAGTGTGTCGGAGTCACTTTAGGTTGCCTACACGAAAATACTACTCACAAAACATCGCTATGGATACAATCAAATCCACAATCCACGAGAACCTGGGCAAGACGTAAGGACCCGACCTCTTATACGCTCATACTGTTGCTAAGATTGCATACCTAGCCACGGTCTTGCTTCTGAAGAAGACCAGTTCTCCTTGGATCAGATCCCCGACCTCAAGGGCAAGGTCGCCGTCGTCACCGGAGGATCGCAAGGCATCGGCTACGGCTGCACGTACAGCTTACTCAAGAACAACATTTCTAAGGTTTTCATCCTATCGCAGTCCGCAGACGTCGCGGCCGATGCTGTGAACTCTATCAGACAGGAGATGGGCGATGATGCCTCGTCGAAGGTGCAGTGGATGCAATGCGACCTTGCAGACTGGAAAGCGATAGCAACAATCGCTCACGAGATCAGCTCCAACACAGAGAGGCTCGACATTCTGATCAACAACGCTGCTAAAGGCATCATGACTGCCGGCATCACATCATATGGCGTCGATGAGCACATGGCCATCAACCACATTGGGCACGTCATCTTGACCTCACATCTTCTGCCGATTATGAAGAAGACAGCGGAGGCGGGTGATATCGTCCGCATCGTCAACCTTGGGTCCAATGCCCACACAAGCGCTCCGAAGGATACAAAATTTGCAAGTCTGGAGGAATTGAACCATGACAACGGTCCCACGGTTCAATACGGGCGCAGCAAGCTCGCGACCATGCTCTATTCTCGTTACCTCGCAAGCCACCTCACAGCGGAGCACCCTCGAGTTCTAGTGAACAGCATTCACCCCGGCTTCGTGGATACAAAAGCCACTAGAGTCGACATCCACGAAGCATATCCACTTGGCGGGTATGGAATGAGTGTGGCGTTGAAGCCGTTCCAGAAGGACCAATTCGAGGGTGCTACCCCGGCGCTGTATGCAGCCACTGCCACAGAACGAAGTGGTAAATACATCTGTGGGCCCGCAAGGATTGAAGATGGTTCAGAACTTGCACGAAGCAACGAGTTGGCAGAGCAGCTGATGCACTTGACAGAAGACTTGGTCAAAGAGAAGTCAGAAGCTGTAAAGATGGGATGTCCTTTGAAGTTTTACTGAGAAGCTATCTGGGAGCAGGTTTGCCCGCGGGAGGGGGGCAGGGTTCGAATAAAAGTGTGTACGGTATTACACTGAAAGGAAAGAAAGTTATCCACGGTCCAAACTGGCCACATTTTGTAGCTGGCCCTCTGAGTGCACCTAGGTATGCCTCTGTGAATGGCTCCCATTTTGCTACACTACTGCTCTATCCGTAATCACGGACGGTACCTTGATACCTGTCAGGAAACAAGGCGTATTATTCTTATAGGTCTTTGTTGCAATGAAAAAAACATTCGAACTGCTTCTCTCGAATTGGTGTTCGTCAGGTATTACAGCTACACTGCATTGCAATACTTAGGACGAAGTTATTTCGCTAAGAGACAACTTATATCAACGTGTGACATGTGATCTAGTTTGTCAAGCCACCCATGCTGAGTTGTGCGCAGATCCTTCACTCTTGGGAAAGTCCACGGGTTCGGCGTCAGCAAAGAGATACCTAGATAGTTCATCTTGTGTCATCTCGTCACAAGGCATCAGGAGCGTTATGGAGCGTTATGAGTTCCTCATGGCATTTCTTCACAGGGTCGTCAGAACGCCGAGGTGAAACACCCCTAAGTACGGTATTTGTACCAAGAGTTTCACAGCGTATAACTCTCAGTTCAGTGCATATTTGGTCGCTCTCATATATATGCGAATAAATTCGGTCGATGTCGTCGTAGAGTATATAAGGGAGGTGCGCGCTTGAGAATTGTCTGCAGAATTCAAAATTTGAGTTAACCGATGGGGCGACAGTCATCAAGGAAGGAGTCCACGTTCGTGGACTGCTTGATGGGAAATGCATGTACGTCCACAGGTGTTGCACAGGTGGTGACTGGAAGCCATCTTGCATCACCTGCATGGGAAGGGTCACACGCGCCAGCAGATATTGCTCCAGACACTGGATTGTCATTCGACCGGGCCCGGTCATAACTATTGGGATGAAGACCTAAACGATTGACGGTACAATTTTATCTCATCCGCCAAGAGATTTGAAGAAACATAGAATTTCATCATTCCAATCCCACACTAACCACACCATCATCCATGATGTTTGGAGCGGCCTTGTAAAGAACGAAGGATCAGCTTTTGTATGCGCAAGATTTCCAAAATATTCTAGATAGATTGACTCTCTACCTTATTTATTGGGACGTGAGCTTACCTTTGGAGCTCGCACTTCCTTAACACGAGCATCCTGCATTGTCGCCTGTGGTGAAGCAGCAAGAAGCACCGCCGCACTGAGCAGTCTCTACCCAATTGCCGGTGGAGCTACATTCGTAGACAGCCCCGTCTGGGCCAGGAGCGCCATTCTGGTTTCCGCAGCTCCACTCGCCGGGAGTGCAGGCAATGGTGGAGGCGGCGAAGATGCCGAGGGTGATGAGAACACGGGAGAAGTACATCTTGATGATGGAGGATATGTAGAATTTATGAGGTAGTTGAAACTTGTGTCGTAAGTAGATCTATGAAGTGTCTGTGAGAGCTGGTGCTGTTGGGTCGAGTTGATCGAGTTGGGGGGAGGGAGTTGGTGCCTTTATACTTTTGGTGGTAGAGTTGTGCAAGCCTATTCTCAGAGCTCCGCTTAGCTCAGAGAGACTCAAGAGAGTGATTCCATCACCTTTCAAGCATGAAGGCTCCCTGTCTCTCTCCGGCTTGGTCGGGTTGGCTTCGTCGATCTCTACATTGCGAGAAAGCAAAACCCATGCTCGGGTAGTTGTTGAGATCTGCACACGGTCACACTCATCAGAACTCAAGCTGACCAGCCATTCTCTCCGGGTTCTACTAATCATTCGAGCACTTTGAGGGTGCGGTAGATATCTCGATGTCAACATGCCGTGTGACGACAACAAGCCATGAGTATGACCCATCCAAATGAGCGGTCTGACCTGCCGTCGTCCTAAATTACGAAATCCATACCCGATTTCGTCGACGTTCCAAATGCCTACCAATCACTGTTTTGGTGAACTTCTGAATCAAGGTGGATGAGATCCTCACTCCATGATCCTCCAGTCTTTTCAGGCAACGCAGAAGGACTTTGACATTCACGTCATGGACCGGGTTGTTAGCAGAGTGCCTGCATGTAGGAACATTCCATTGGACTGCAACCATGATGTCGTAACAATATGGATTATTGTTTGTAGTACCTAGGTAGTTACTAATGCTCGGTACATACCTAGATATTCGAACCTTTTCCAGGAAGCACCGTAAGAGAACCCCGTCATTATAGTCAGAAACCCTCCACGGGTTTTAGATGGATGTTGCTATATGTTCTCAACCTCACCGATAATTCTTCTCCGCCCGTCGCCGCGAGGCTTACAGAATGCCCGCAAACATTATTCTGTCAGATTGTAAGTAAATATGCAAATGCACAACACAAGACTATCGTTTCATACAATCCAAATCAGAGATTCCTGAATCAGCGCCATGGCTGGATGACGTGAGGTTCTCGTTCGATCGAAACCATCATGAAATGAACAAGAGCGGGACGGTTGCTCTTTCACGACGACAGCCTCTCAGCACTTAACTAGGTAACCAGCCAAACATGTCGAATGGCAAACCACTGGACGCCTCGTTCAACCCCAATAATCATTGGAAGTCGGTCATCTGGACCTCATATGCATGTGTCATATCTGCGAAAGCGGCAAGGGCCCGACAGCGTGGGTAGCATTGAAGCTGACAGCTCGCTGCTGCACAGCGAAGAAACCGCGCACTGGTCAGAAAAGTAGGGTAGGCGGGACTCGGGGACACCCCAGAGATGTGCATCTCCGAGTTCAGATCCCAAGTGGGAATGCGATATTACATAGACTCGGCAGATCTTCAAAGACCATTGGTTAGTAAACTACCCGAACTTTGAAGTCGATCGACCGAGAGGATGCGTGCAGCAATGATCTCGACAGGAGACGGGAAGAGCACACCGATGATCGAAGCCACTTTCAAGGAACACTTGAAAGACAGAAAACAAAAGACACGCGTCCATCATGGCGACGAAGCCGAGACCAGGGATTTCTGTGAAGAATTGGTCATCAGTTCAAGCCATGTTCGCATTTGTCAATTCTAGAACGGCCTGGGCTCATGACTATTGAGCGGAGTCCACTGGGCAATCATTGGGTCTGACTAACTCAACTGACCCCTAGAGGTTGCAGGACTTTTGCCAGTGGCCAAGAACCTGTGAACGGTATGTCATCAAAGATCGATGTGCCATGTAAGGCCTGTATCGTCACTTGATCTTCCCGAAGCAGGAGCCGTTCCATGTCAAGAAGCATCCTCATGCAATGATACTCCAGCCATCGGGCCTGACAGCGGACTGCGATCGCTGTAATACACTAAGTGGGTTATGAGGAGCGCAATTGAGTCGCAGTCTCTGTTGGTATCTGTCGGGCGACGACGCTTTAGCATAAGAAGAACAGAAGCTTGTCTTTGATCACTGGTATACGTTTCTCTACAATCATTTGGTCAGCAAGCCACAACGTCGACCTGTTCGTTTCTGTTGACTAGCTGTTCCCGACATGCTTGTCATCATCCGAAGCAACTCGCTGAGTGAGCAGGTCAATAGCTTCGCTGAAAGTGCCGGTAGCAAAACTCCCAGCACAGATAGAGGCCGGACCAGGATGCTTTGTAAGGATCTTGAAATTACCATGAAATTTAAATGTTTGGGTTTCAAGATCATATACATTGCATCTGAGCAGATGGAATTAGGACGGCCCGCTTGGACGCCCCCTTCAGCTCGGTCCTCGTGTCTCGAAGGCAGCAAAAACTGCCTGGGCCACTGGCGCATACACCATGATGTCGTTGTGGCCTGTGTCGCTGTCAATATATCTCTTCTATCCAAATCTCAACTCATGGGGACTTACCTCCGTATGCGAATTGCTCATGCGTAATCACAACATCACCTTCTCCCTGCCATGTAATCTTGAACGCCTTATCCCCTCGAACATCCATCCTCGCATCCCTCATCTCCAAGAACTTCGCGTCGTCCCACCCCTGTCCATCCCTGACGCTTGCCCTTGCAGCCGCCTCAAAGATCTTAACGCTCTCGACACAGGGTATATCCCAATCATCAGCGGCGGCCACCAGGCTCAACCGCAGCCGGCCCCGTCTCTCCCGCGTCTGCGCCGCCAGCGCGGCAAGTCGATCCAACGACTTCCACTTGTCCACAACAAAGCCCAATACAGCCCTCAGCACGGGCGGCACGACGCCCATCGGCCTCAGCAGGGGCACCACGCCCCCCAGCGCATAGTTGGCGAGCATGGTCGGCAGGCTGCTGAACGACGCGACCAGCACCACGCCCGCGAATTCGACGCCCTTCTCGCGGGAGAAGGTCTCCGCCGTGGCCGCCGCCACGGCGGTGCCCAGGCTCTGGCCGAGGAGCAGGACCCGCGAGGGCGGGATGTCGAGCGTCGTCAGCGCGAAGTCGACGAGCGTCGCGGCGTCGGTGATCAGGCCCTCCTCGGTGGGCTGGCCGGTGCTGTAGCCGAAGCCCCGGTAGTCCAGCGCGATGACGTGCCAGTTCGGGTGCATGTCGCTGAGCATGCGATACTGGGGCGCGCGGGTGTTTTGTGCGACGTGGCCCGCGTTGCCGTGAACTAGGTGGTGAGGTGGGGAGTTCAGGCCTTGCACGCAAAAGAAGGGGGGAAGCGGGTTTGGAAGGTCTGAATGCAGGTGCTTACATGAGAGTATGAGGCGGGCCTCTGGGTCATCTTTGAGGAGACGAAATGCATCTGACGAGGTGAACTTGTCCAAGGCAACCGGTGAAGCCTGGGAGAGAGAGGCCTCATTCTGTGTGTACGTTGCCAGAGGCAATATGTGCCAGAGGTACAGCATCGCCCCATCAGCGGTGAAGAGCGTAAACGGAGTCACCTGGTTCTCTGATCAAGAGCTCAGCCTCGATGCCTCGTCCCATCGTACCCTTTCCAGAGGGGACGACATACTGGCGAATCCCCATTTCTCTGGGTCTTTGACGTCGTTCCACCACAAAGTATGGAATTTATGGGCATACAAGGCCCTTTCGTGAGTGTGAGCAAGAATGCACCGTGGAGGATCTTCGAGATAGGGTCATGCTCACTGTCTCTGGAAGAAGGGTATACCGAGCAGGCCAATGATGACTCCGTAGAGAGCGAACGGGCCGAGGGCAGCAAAGGCCCAATAGGCCTTGCTGGAGTCGAACCTTGACATGTGATGGAGTCCTAAGTTTGAGTTACCGCCAGAATTACATCAGAAAATATTGTATGGACAGTCAGCGCTGTAGTGAGGATAAACGACATGGGCTTCCCAAGGTTGTTGGCTAGCAGAGGGCCTGAAATTGGCAGCCGATTTGAAGAGCTGACGTCGAATAAGATGCAGGGTCCATGGCTGTAGTCGTTTGGTAAGCGCGCCCTAACGTGGGTGACCTTCACCATGACCCAATTCAGGGTGTGACTCCATGTACAGATTGCTAGTTGAGCCGCGGCTCGCAGCGACTACTCCTGCAAGCCTCTTCAGTTGCTGCCTCTTCGAAACAGCCCCCATCACGCATCCTGACGAAGTTGTCGGCACTGTCAACTGTGTTGCCCCTGTGTTCCCTCGCAGCAGACGATGATCGCAAGACGAGAGGCTTAGATTGGTTCCGCGAGCCAATGCTGGGTCTATCCTTGGAAGGCGATGGGGTTTATCCGAGCACCCAATCACGGCGAGTTGGAATTCCGATGGAGTAAGCGATCCAGAGACGAGAGGACGAGGTACTTTGTATATCAAACCCGCCGGGAGCGAGACGCAGGGACTGTAGCACATCTTGCTCTGATTGGGAAATGTTTCTAGATTTGCTCTACATTGAAGATTCGGCTGCTGTGAATGATCACGGCCCGGAACACCACGCACGCGTCAGGATAGACCTGCTGATCACAATACATATTTACACGAAAACTGTCGTCTCGTCACAAAGGGATGATCTTTCTGGCCTTGCAGAGAAAGCTCGGGAGCAGATAGTGCAACCCGTGCAGGGCTGGCAGGCTAAGTTGACGCGGGATGATGAATGATCAGCGGCCAGCGGCGGGCGGGAAGGACCCTGTCCTGCACCTGCAAAGCAGAGGAGCCGCACCCCAGACAGAGAGCCAAGACAGGGCATGGCCAAGCATGCCGGGCATTGCCCAGAGCTCCAGTCCATATTCCATGCCCGTCTGCACCTGGGCCCCGACTCCACCTAGCTCTGGAACTTTGGCCCCCCAAACTCTCCTCCAAACATCGTCCAAGACCACCACAAGAAGTGGCTCGCCGCCCATCACCAGTCTGCGGCATTCACTGTGCGACCACTTGGTCAGTGTCGGCGCGCCAAATGTATTTCACATAGTACCCAATTGAGAGACTTCTTCTTCTGTCCGATCCTCATTTCAGAGCAGCATCGCCCCGCCCCGACGAGATTGGTCTCGATTCGATTCCGATTCCGCGCACGCGTCGCGATGGAGAGCAGGAAGAGGAAGATGCCGGCGCGTGCTGCCGCGCGGATCGAGCAGGCCGCCAAGAAGGGCAGAACGTCCACACCAGACGACCATCACCGCTCTGCCACGCCGTCGAGCGCCCTCAACAGCACGCCTGCTCCCGAGGAAGACGAGGATATTCAGAAACCTGCGCCCCCGCCGGCACCGTTGCCCACCTCGATCCAATCCGGGAAGCCTCTCCCTACTGTCGAGGACGCACAACCCGAGGATCTTCCGAGCTATCAGTCTATACAAGAGAGGTATTATGCCATTCTGCCCTGTTGTGTCGGCCTGGAATTATCCACGGCTGTTTCCTGCATGTGTGGTGTTCGCGCGAGTGTGTGTCTGTATTGATCTAGTGTGCTGATCGTTTGCTGCCTCGACTGTCGCAGTGGTGTTCTTGCCGAGTCGCTCTCCCGATCCAGACAGAGGTGGATAAGCGATGGCTTATTTGAAAGATACTGGACCAAACCTGTCAAGAAGAAGGGCGTTCTCCAAGAGGATCCCAAGAACCCCCCCAAGGAGAGCATGACCAAGGTCGGCCAGGTCACCATCTCCCTTGAGCCCCATTACTTCGAAGCCACCATGTACGCTGTCAAAGACCCCAACAAGCCTGCACCGCAGCCTTCCTCCCGGCCCATACTACAATATGGCCCTCCCAACGGTACCATGCCTCCACCACCTCCGCCCTCGTCGTCGAAACCCGGCACACCGACGACTTCGTCCGCTCCAGCACAAGCACCGAGTAACGCGCCTGCGCCTGCTCCCTCCGCACCGACACCCTCGAAGATCCCTTCTCCTGCTACAGCCCCGTCTGAGCAGGTGGGCTCACAGGCAAACAACTCACAGACGAGCCAACAGGCACCAGCAGGAGTGACTACGCCACAACCATCAAAGGCCCAGCCGCCTCTTTCTTCAGCAGCTCCCGCCGGTCCTCCCGTGGCTGCTCCAATACCGCCCAAGTCAGTTGCGTCACCAGCTGCAGCATCTGCCGGGCCAGCCTTCTCCGTCCTCAACCCGGCGCCGGCACCTGCAACTGGACTGGCATCAGCACCAGGACCCATGGCCGGGACTCCGACACCGCCGCAAGGCCCTCGGGCTACGCCCGGGCCCGCGCCCGCGCCTCAGAACCGTCCCCCGCCGCCGCCACCACCACCACCACAGCAACAACAACAGCCCGTTCCAGGAACCGATCCCATCATCGTGACCTTGGCTGAGAAGGCCAATGAGGACCCCCAGCTGCGGGATCTCATGAAGAGAGTCGCGAACGGCAACGCCCCTAAAGATGAGCTGGCTCGATTCCAGGCCATAATTGATCAAATCACGGCCGAGAGCAAAAGAAAAGGTGCATCCCAAGGTCCCTCTGCAGAACGACTGTTTGTGGATGGCAAGACCGTGCGGTATTTCGCCGACGAAGTGGATGTCATCATCTCAATCATCTCGAGGACGAACCCGAAGCAGACGTCTGCCGATCTCGTGCCTCCTGCCAATAGCAATCCTCTGGTTGTGGAATTGGTCAAGGCTGCACTCGATGACCCCAAAACCTTGCATCGGGTCCAACGTATTGCGAAAAGCGCACCAGAGTTCTCGGATGCAACGGATCTCAAAGACACGTTGGAGCGCCTCAAGACCCAGTTGGGTCAGCAGAAGCCCTCGGTATCACCTGCGGCATCGTCGAAAGCGAATGGTGCTACCAATGGGCAGTCACAGGGTCCAGCAGTGCCGCAGCCACATCCTCAGCAAGCACTCCGCTCGAAAGGCCCTCCGCCGGCCGTCAAACCTGACGTCTCTGCTCTGGTTTTCGAGTTTTCTGGTGGGAACGGAGATCGGTATTTGTTTCCCAAGTTCAGCATCGTTGAACAGATCCAGACGTCGTGGGGCCCACAAGTTATTGCATCGTTCCTGATCGTACGGAAAGGTAGCGATTCCGAGTACGGAGGCGACCCGAAGCTTGACTACTATCAGCCTGTAACGATTCGAATATCCGCGTCGCAGCCCAGGTATCTTGACCACTTTTCGAAAGTCGTAGCCCCGCTGGATGAGGTCAGACGATACATGGAAGACATCATGGACAACATGACACGGGCGGAGTACGTGTTGTTGGCGATGAGGCTTCCTAAGCCAGAGCCGAAGGACCCGGCCAAGGAGGATGGTCAAGGCCCTGAGAAGGAGAACAAGCCTGAGGAAGCGTCGAAGCATGCCACACCCGAGCAAGATGGTGGTAGTGACATTTACAGGAAGGGCTTGGTTTGGAAGAAGGATAAGGCCATGAAGCTTCTGGCCAAGCCCGCACCATTGAATGGGGGCAGGATCATTGGTGAAGAGGAGTCATACCAGAGCTTTATAGCCAGCGTTAGTCGTCAGAGGGAAGAGGACGAATAACTTCTCTACTCGGGAGTTTGCGACCTCTGACACGCAGCCCAATTTTGGATTATCAGCGTTTATGATGAATACCTATGGAGCTGCCTTATGCAAGCAGGCCTCCCCAGTGGTAGATAGAGGGTTGATCCACAGTATCGGGACAACCATCTGCGGAATCACCACGCTGTTTTGCTACATCCGAACCTTAACGACATGTACATCGCTTCGGTCTGGGAAAAGGAGATGAGCCTGGGAAGAGGTTTTTTTTTTGGGGGGGGGGGGCGGGCACGACCCTGACTATATACCCGGGGAAATCGCTACAGTTTTGGTTCACGCAACTCTCGCAACTTTTGACAATCCACCCGTGCCTGTCTTGATGTGAGGCTGGCCAGGGCCGAGGACTCATCTCCGCGGGAAGAGACGATCGTGCTCTTGTGTGCTGCGATAAGGACCTTTTTACAAAGCAGACCGATCGATGTGGGAAGGCAAACGCGACCTCTCATAAGACCGTGACTTGATGTGCTCAAATTGAATACGCCGGCACCTGCTCCCCTCGGGAGCCTTGACTAGCAAGAACATATGCAGTTCGATGGTCGTAGTGACCACAATAAGACTCCGATGCGCCAATTATTATTAGGTCGTGGAGCACACCAGTACTGTTGGTCTATTCACATGGGGTCTTCGGACCTCCGTTCGGGCTCGTGGTGCTAGCTAAACCTCGAGGTGTACACTCATGCGACGCTAGGCGCGTACGATGGAAGGCTGACACACCCTCTCCAGAGAGTCCCTACTTACGCCCTCCAACGATGAGGATCGTGGCCTCTCCGGGCCCGACGGACTACTTTCGTCTTTTCTTTTGGCGCGTGAGAGAAATCAACATCGCAGGCCCCGCCTATATGAGCTGAGAGGGGCTGTTATACTTTGCAGTGCAACCTCTTCATCGGGACTGGCAAATCCCGACGCCTGGCCCGGAGATGATCTGGGGAAACCGGCAGCGGAGGTTTAGCTTCCAATTCGTCGTGGACGATGATACACAATATGAATAATGTTATATAGGAGACAAGTCGCTGGACTGGTCTCCTTGCTGGAATCCTTCCCATGCTCTGCTTTGATGCCGTTGCTCAAGACAACGAACAGCCAGTTACCAAGATGGGTATCCACGACGAGGGAGAACTCATACCAGGGACGGAAGTGATCTTCCAGAGAGCAGACGGCGAGTCGAGCCGGGAACAGGAACTTGTTCTTATCCCTAGACCGACGAATGACCCTCGCGATCCTCTGGTCCGTCTATTCCTTCCAGTCTGCTGGTGCTTCTGACTGACCTCCTCTGCAGAACTGGAGCCCAAGATGGAAAGCCGTCGTTATATTCAACCAATTCGTCTTCGTCTTCGTCTCCATCCTCACGCCGCTGTCCATCGCGCCGCTGACCGAGATCTTTATCGCCGAGTTCCACAAGACCATCCCCCAAGTAAACCTCCTGTTTGGGGTCGCCGCCATCACCCTCGGCTATGCCAACTTTCTCATCGTCCCCCTGGCCAACGTCTTTGGGAGGCGGCCCATCATCATCGTCTGCGGGATGGTCTGCGTCCTTGCCAACGTCTGGCAGGCTCTGGTGACCTCGTACTCGAGCTTCATCGGCGCCCGCGTCGTCTCCGGGCTGGGCGCGGCCGCGAACGAGAGCATCATGCCCATGGTCGTCGCGGACCTGCTGTTCGTGCACCAGCGGGGCCGCTCGATGGCCTTGTACTTCTGGGCGTACTTCCTGGGCATCTTCATCGGTCCCATCATCTCCGTACGTGCCATTCTTCGTTGTTTCTTCCCGTTTTCAGCACGTCCCAACTCGTACTTTGAGCTCTTCAGAGTAACTTTCCCACAATACTACACCCAAGACATGCTGAAAATTACCCGTTGTGGAAACAATCAACTAATAAAGACCGCAGGGGAGCATCGCCGCGAGTGTGAGCTGGAGGTGGTTCTTCTGGGTGTGCGCGATATTACAGGGCGCCAGCCTGATCTTTATCATCGTTGCGCACCCCGAGACTAAGTATGAGCGGTATATGGCAGATTTACCTCGGCCTGTGCCAGTGGACCAGGTATCGGAAGGCGGATCGGGTCACGGTGCCGAGAAGAGCCAGGGCGTCCCGAACCGAACAGAGGTTTCGCGCAGCTCGGCCTCGGATAACGACGGCGGACACCAGGTGCCCTTCTTCAACAGCGACTCCCGGCCGACTGGGCGTCCCAGCCGCGGCCAGTTCTCCGTGGTGCCGCGCCCGCGCTTCGCGCACCAAGGCCTCGGCTCCCTCGTGGTCCGCGACGTCCTGAGCCCGGTCCAGATCCTCGTCTCCTTCCCGATCGTGCTCTGGGCGAGCCTCGCCATGGGCTTTGCGGCCAACTGCCTCCTCGCGCTGAACCTCACCGAGTCGCAGGTCTTCGCCGCGCCGCCCTACCGCTTCGGCCCGGCGCAAATCGGCTATACCAACTTCGCCTTCGCGGTCGGCGCCGTCGTCGCGCTGCTGACGGCCGGCCCGCTGAGCGACTGGATCTCGCTGCGGCGCGCGAGGCGGAACGGGGGCGTCCTGGAGGCGGAGTTTAGGCTGCTCAGCATCGTGCCCTATGTTGCTGCGTGCCTGGTGGGCATGGTGGTCACGGCCGTTGGCTACCAGAGGGGCTGGCCGTGGCAGGCTATCGTGGTGCTGGGCTACGGGCTTGTGGGTGTCCAGGTGGTGGGGATCCCGGCTGTGGTCATCAGCTATGCGGTCGACTCCTACAAGACGCTGCCAGGAGAGATCATGATTACTGCTACGGTGGTTAAGAATACTTTTGGGGTAAGTCGGTTGAGCATTCCCCGGCCGTTTCCCTACTTAGACACACTCCTAACATGATTCTCAGTTTGGCATGGTGTTCTTTTTCAACGATTGGTGTGCTCGCCAGGGCTACATCGCCCCAGTACTGACGATCATGGCCATCACCGTGGGTATTACGATCATAGGACTGGCAATCTTCATTCCCTTTGGCAAGAGCTTCCGCAGGGCGACGAAGAATTCAGCCCTGCACACGTTGCGATGAGGTAGTCTGTGGGTGGGAGTTGAAGCATCCGAATGTGGAAGCTTGTGGTCTACTCAAGTTGTAGATAATGGATACATCTATGCCTCTATCAAAGTGCACGCGTGTAAAAGCCAGCTTAATTTTACACGTGTTCGCACTCGCGACAGTACCATGCCTCGTCTTGTCCGGGCAGCTCCGAGTCCTTCAGACCAGTACACTCGAGGTGAAACCACTCCATCTTGCAGACCTTACCATCACATCCTACCATGACCCCTTCGTTAGGTCCACGGCAGTAGCAATATACATCTTCCTCGGCGTTTCCGCCCTGAGGCGTGGGCTGCATTCTCTGCTTCTTAGGCGTCCTGATTTCGTCCTCGTCGTGAGTTCTCTTCGTCCCAGTACCATTGTTAACAACCCCTGCCTCTTCAATTTCTGCATCATCCCTGGCCCCTACTACGTTCCTCACAGGATCGAGCAGGGCGTTCACGACCTTCTCGACGCCCATATCGTCTCCCTTCTTCGTCTCAACGACATCAGGGTCGACCCAACCCTCCGTGTAGCTGCCACCAAAGTCGATGATCCAGAGCTCGCCCGCGGAGTCGACCACGAAGTTGTCACCCTTCGCGTCGCCCCATATGATATCATGGTCATGGAGTGTGCTCTTGATGTCTTCGGCCTCGCGGGCCCACTGCTCTCGCTGAGCTTGCGAGATAGAGCTGTCAAACCTCTCGGTGACTGGCGTCGGGTCCGGGATGAGCGTCTGCAGAAAGCCCATGATGGAGCTGCGGCTCTTCGGATCGTCTTGTGTCACGATGCCTACGAGGCGTGGACACCGGATCTTTCCATGTAGGCCCTTTTTCCCCAGTTGATGAAGGAGACTCAGCTCCCGTTTGGTCGGCTGTGGGTTGGCGTTGTCGACGCTTTTAAAGAAGAGCCTCTGGGGCTTTCCAGAGTCTTTCTCGAATCTCTGGGTTTCCACGATGGTCGGATGATATGGGGGAGGGGAGTCACTGCCGCTGATTACATGTAGGTCGTGGGCTGAAAACAGTGGAATGTCGATCTCGCTGATGTACTTGGGAACCGGTGTGAGGTTGGGATACAGTTTCGTCATCCGTTTCTCGAGAGATGGGTCCGCCTCCAATTCTACTGCGTCGAGCTGCCCCTCCCCAACCTCGAGAGCGAAGTACCGTGTCGGGCATCTGTACCAGCCATCGAGACTGAGTTTAGACGCAGACTTTTCGCCCATTGATTTCTCAAATGTGGACCGCAGCGGCGAGATCAACCACTCGAACAGAGCTTCTTCCGGATCGCGGTCCCCAGCCGTTGATGTCTTTCCAGGGCTGGCGGAGGTTTCCCTTTGGGGGTTACCGACGTCAACACCACTGTCGAAAGACTCATCTCGTCTCTCACAACCTTCTATTTGACCTTGATTTTTCAATGTTGCTAACAATTGCGAATACTCTCTTGAAAAATCCGAATTGGCTGGTTCCGCATGTGGCCCGTTCCCTAATTTGTCGACGTCTGCAATAATGTGAAAGCGTGTTTGCTGCACAAGGACGGTCAAGGCACAACTATCTTCATCATCATGAAAGAAATTGAGGACCTTGTAAAGGCTGGTAGGTCGCTCCGAAGGCATTTCGAGTTATGATGAGATATGAATGGTCGGCCAGCACTCTGTTCAAGGCCAAAGGTGTACGTAGAGGAGCGCACGAGGTCAACTTCATTTCATTTTCGAATTCAAGCTGCCATTGAGAAAACGCCTCGAATTTCACATTTCCGTGAGCGCGTCGCGTCGAGACGTTACAAGAGCCAGCACTAGTCCAGGGGGGCTCCCGCGGTGGACCAGTCGGTGGAATCATGACGAATAGACTAAAGGCCTTTCCATGCAGGTCCCTCGCACAATTCTGTGGATGCCCAGGACAAGTTGTTGCATCTAGTGAGACCCGGCAGCCCGGTTCCCCGGTCGGATGAAGATAGTGTGGGCTCTAGCGCTTCAGGGGCTGTTGATTTTCTCCCATGTCTTCGACGTCACATTCAGCCTCATCGGTGGGCAATTTGGCACTCGCAAGTTCGGGAGTGCTGCGGTACTGCAATCATACCAGGGCTGTATTGCATCCTAGGGAGCTTCCGTTGAATCGGTCTCTTGATGCTACCCGTTGATTCACATGCTACCTTTACCAAAAGGTCCTCCAGGGACTATTTTTGGTATCCTGCGACTTTGTGTGTATTTACCAGGATTTGCTCAGCGTTTTCTTTTTCTTTTTCTTCATCATTAGTTCTGGCCGTGATGCCAGACCATTAGCAACGATGCGCCTAAGAGCGTGGGAATATATCAGGGATATTATTATCACGGCACAACTAGACAGACTATAGGTTTATAGAAATAACTTATTATTGCATAAAGAGAGAAAAGAAAAAAACTAGCTAAAGCAGCGCCGGCAATTTGCTAGCTTTTATAATTATTATACAAAGTAGGTCTTATAGTTTATTTAATACTATAATAATACTTTTTTCTTTAAACTATATTTATTTTTAAATATAGCGCAAAAGCAATAATATTATAAAATAATTACAGTGTAAGGCTGCTTTGTAAGCGTTGTGCTAATATATAATTAGCAGCGCAACTATGCTAGTTCCAAAGTAGACTAAGCATAATAGCTGCTTTAATAAAGGTAAATAATATTATATAGCTTTACTTTTATAACTATGTTTTCTTTCCTTCTTCTTTATATAATAATACTACTTTGCCTCTTTTTTATTGCAACTAACGCATTATTGCTATAAAATTATATATATAATTAATTTTTAATTAATTTTATTTCTTTATTATAGTTTCGCCTTTTTTCTGCCATAAATATAGCTTTATACTAGTCTTTCTTTATTGGTTTTTTTGCTGCTTTTAACATATAGCACTAATTTTGCTATTATTATCTTTGCACTGCGCTAATAGTATAAGAGTAAAAGAGTAGCAAATAGCTAATTATAAGCTGCGTTGCTATGCTTAGCAAAAGTATTTATGCTTAGTACGCTTAGCAGCGTAATAAGTATATTAAGATAAGCAGAGTAAATAAGCGGTGTATAAGTAGCAATTTGCTAATAAAATATAATATAAGTTTTTATTAGCATAATAAGCAATATTATTAACTTTACTAAGCTTATAAACTAAGCTTAGCGCGCATTTTATCCCTTTAAATATAAAGATAATTAAAAGCTTTATTTTATTAGCACAAAGCTAGCAATTAGCAATTATATCGCTTATATAAAGTTAAAGCAGCAGTAAGCTGTTATAAATGCTAGCTTTGCTTTAATTAAGGGGTTTTTATCTATAATTAACACCTACCATCGCTATTAAAGCTTAATTACTTTAAAAAAAGCGCAATGTAAATAAATTGCTAATAATATATTATTTTATAACGCTAACCCTAGTATAGACTATATCTTTTAATAACTTTATTATTAGCCGCTGCTTTTTTATCGCTACTATAGCTAGTCTCCGTCTATCTAGCCACTATACTATGTTTGCTACTATTAAAAATTAAAAATCTTAGTTAATTATAAGTATATAATAAGCTTATTATAAAGGCAAAAAGCTAATAAAATAATAGCGTAGGTTTATATAGTTAATAATAATAAAAGCTTTGCCTAGTAAACTATAGCTAAGCGTGCCTTTTATTAAACAGTTTTAGCCTAGTAATCCTTTGCAGCTAAGGGTATTATTAATCTAGATTAAAAGTTTAACTTAAAAAACAATTTTAGCTTAAATAATAATAAAAAATAGTAGGGTAAATATTAAATAAGTAATAATTTTATATTAAAAGAAAAGCTAATAAATAAATAATTAAGCTTATATATAATAAAGATAACTATAAAAATATTATCTAAGAAGAGCTAAAGGCTTTTTTTATCTCTATGCTATAAATGCGCCAGCGCTTTGCTGTTTTTTTAGCTTTAATAACTAAAGTAATTATATATATAAAAAGTAGCATAAGCTATAGCTTATAAGCATATAAGTATTAAATCTTACTATAGTTAAAAATGGGTTATTTAGTTAGGTTTTTAGTTTCTTTTTAATGTTAGTTTATATATACTGCGCAATTATAGCTAACTTATAGATAAAAATAATAGTAAAATAATAATAAGCTTTGCTTGCACAACGCTAACTCTTTAGTTTTATATTACTTTTATATTAGCTTTAATAATACTTTACTATGCTTATTTACAGCATTAGCGTTATAGAAAAGAAAGTTTTAAGTTTAGCAGTAGCGTCTACTATTTTAATAGTATTATAACTCATTTAATATACAGGTTACAAAATAGGCTAGCACGCTAAGAAATAGGTAACAAGGTTTAACACCCTGCCTAAGACATCTTTTATATAAGGCACATAGATAAACATAAATAACATAAGGCATATAACCCTACAATATAACTAAGGTTAAATTATGCCTATATAAAATCAGCACATAAGCAATATAGGCAAAAGACTGCCTATGCTGCCTAACTATATAAGCAAACTACTAAAACTAAAAAGCTAAATATATCTTTAAATATATTTCTTATTATTAGATAAATTTAGTAAATAGCTCTTTAATTATTAATCTAAGTATTTACCTTTAAATAGCTTTATTGCTAGTGAATATTTGCTAATTATAAAACAATAATATCTTTATTACTATTATTAGTATACCTTTCTAACTATTTTTGCTAATATAAACCCTTTAGTACTCTAAGAACCTATAAAACCTAGCAGTAATTATTATATTTTAATAACTTTTATTTAAAATAGCTTAGTATATATTAATTAAATAATATAAAAATATAATAGCTTTTTAAACTTTAATTATAGTACAAAGACACTATTATTTTATAACT